>OMNV01029005.1:129698-148969 GCA_900303265.1 Brotula barbata | reverse complement strand
GGGGTTCAGTGGGAACCAAGTTGCATTATTGATGGAGGGAGTTCTTTGAAGTGAAGAGAGTGAGCGTAGGGTTGGGGCTGGCTGCGAATGTCAGCGTCTCTATGAGCAACGTTTCGGGGGAGAGGGGTGCGAGCCTCACAGCAGGGGGCCTCGAAAAGAGCTGAGGCATCACAGAAAATCCGATCGAGCTGATTCACTTACAGCATGTCACTTTTGCAGATACACAGCAGAGAAACAGAGCAAGGTGCTGAAGACAAACAGAGGACAGCTTGACAGAAGAGATCAAGAAGATAAAAGGAAACAACACCACCATTTTGACACTGGACAGACAAATCACACTAACACCGACTGTAAGGTCCGGACTTTTCCTACATGTACACTTTTAGGTGCTAACATATTACCAGCGGTAAAATTACAGCGCGGTAAGCAATTTGCAGGTCTCTCACAAGGCTGGCTGAAAACCAGATTTTGTGCAAACATCCATTCCGCAACGTCATTAAAATGTGATCTCAGTATCTGGATATATTTTTGGATAGTGTAATCTGATTACACAACTTGAATTTACAGTTTCCGTCACGGTGTGTTCTCATTGTCGCTGCTTTATTATGTGCTGTATTTTCTGCCGCAGAAGTGCTGCAGCCCAGCCCAGTACAGCACAGGCACAGTACCTCTATCAAAATTTAGAACGTGCCTCGCATCATTATATATTGAAATTAATCTAAAACAGCTCCTATGGATTTGTGACTGCATATGAATTTGATTAGTATTTGAATTTCAGTAATTGTGCAGCCTGGCTTATTGGCAGTAAAAGTTGATTCATTAAAACAGCTGTGTGTGTGCATATTATTAAAATCACTTTTATTTGGTATGTTTTCCTGTCTATTGCTACATGACTTGCATGAAACAATGGAAAATATTTTGATTATGTGGCTGATCTGATACGGAGAGAACACCAGCTCCAGAAACAGAAATGAAGCTTACGCTGGAAAATAAGATCAGTTGCCAGTTTCAGCTCGCACATTAAGGAAGACATTAAAACCACTTCCTCTTTGATGTTCGATGCACACAATGCATGGACAGCAGATGTCAAAATCTTCCTTTTCATATGACAATGAATTCCAAACCTGGACCAGACAGAATAATGAGCACATGAAACAACAGTGAAAGGGATGACATGCCAATCAATCAAAGAGGTCACGTTGGGCAGGGTGTATAGTATCTCTGTACATGTCAAAGTTTATGGTGTGTGTAAGGAAAGAGGGAAAAGAAACATCAGAGAGAGAGAGAGGGGCTTAGAGGTCAAAGGGCTCAACCCTGAGTTACATTCTGCGTCTGTCTACATTCTGCTAGACATACAAACCCTCCTCTCCCCCAACAAGACCACCCACAGACAGACAGACACACCCTGATTAGCTAGCTAAATAAATTCTTCACTAATAGGCCTACTAACCATAACCACATAACAGCAAGTTGGCTATTGCTAGCTACTGAAGTGAAGAGGAAACCTATAATGAGCCAGTAGATCACAGAAGGCCGTATAGAAATGTTAACAAATAACAAAAATGCAAATATTAAAAAATTCAAATCTAACAATAAAGCTAATAATCCATATTCAAATGGAACCTACACTGCTGTATGATATGCCTGTAGGTTGATCATTGGTGACGATGGTTAGCAATATTTACATTAGATTTACAGTTATGCATCGTCAGCGGTTTTTGTCCAATGCGACTTACAAGTCAGGGAAATAATTCAAGCTGTTTGCTGAATCAAGCAGTTAACCACAAAATGCTATAACATAAATGATGTGTTGAAAATTGTCACATGTTGCATGGAAGCAGGAATAACATGCACGTTGTCCACTAGAACATATTTATGTGAGTATAAAATATTAATCTTATTCAGTAATTTTGAGGGATAAAAATAGTCAAATGTACTTTGTGAAATGAGTCTAGGTTTTGTATTAAGTAAATGAAGCATATATAGTTATATACTACATGTATAATAGTGTATGTGAAGTTCATAAAAGATGAAAAGTAACAGATTCCGCTGAATTTTGCACTGAATATCAATGATGATAACCATTAAAATAATTACAGTAATATTTACAATCTTTGATCTTGCCCATTAATGGCTCCTCTGAGAAGATTTGCAAGTACCACTGCCCATTTGTTATAATTTAGTTTCTCTTCATTCCAGGGACATGCAAATAACATGACTGAAATACAATTACGCTTCACACTGCCCCTGCTTCCTTGTCCTTCCGTCTATCCTATGCCTTTGGCCTAAGAGAGAGTTTGTCTCGAAAAAAGTCCAAATCCAGTCCCACCCGTAGCCTCACTCCAACCCCTGTCACAGCAAAGCAAATTGGTGTCAGCTCCAGGCAGGGGTCAGATGGGTCAACCGGATCAGCTGTCTCCCACTGCAGCCGGGTGGAATGTGTGCAGTAAGCCTTTACTATCCTGTCTAGATTTCAACAGATGGATGCTCTTGTCACCAATGCAGCGGCTGTTGTTGAAAAGACATTATTTGTCTCCCCAGCGGCCTCTCGTTCTCTCCTGAGGGTGAAGGAGTCGACATGTGCAGTGGCTTACTCTTCATTCCAGAGCGCCTCTCTAAATAAATAAAGTTATCTATAGAATGAAAACTGTGCTGTATACTTTCACCACAGTAACAAACAATAAAAAATGTTATACTTAGAAGGCACTACGTATGCCTAAGTGGATAGAGGATCTGCACAATACCGAAGACATCACCGTGGCATCTACTTTTTCCTGTTTATCCAGTATACTATAGTTACCAGTGTGTGTCTTGACCTCCAATAACTCTCCTGTTATTCCTCTCCTGTCCTCCAGTCATCACCCGTGAGCTCTCCTGTCCATACCCTCACCACCTGACGCCCACATCAGTACCCCATTGTGCCTCATTAGCCTTCTGTATATATAATGTTCCATATTGTCTCTAAAGACCGTTGAGTGCTCCGGCAAGATTTTATTCCAAACTGGAACACTGTAGCTGGTTTCGATTCCTGTCTTGGCCTGTGGACTTTATACTTAGACTCTCTGGTGTCTTGTTCGTAGCCTGCTCCCATTTAAATTGTTTGCCAGCCTTGTATTTTTGCTGGGGTTGTATTCAGGACTGTCTTCATTTCATTCTCATCTAAAACCAGACATTGCACAGAGTTTGTCAAAACCACAAAGAAAATAATACTGTGTTTCCATACTTTCACGTATGTAGAATATATTTCATCCAGGGTTTTTATGTTCGAGAAATTCCTGGAAAAGTAATATTTTTTTTTTCATAAAGGGACAAAATGTATTTCTCTTGTGTTAACAGAGGAAATCAGCTAGACACAGTGGAGATGATACGTCTTGTCATTCCCTGCAATAATAACGTCATGGGACTTGTAAAGGTTGACTCAAGTTAGTAGATTGCCCTTTTGTTCAGCAAATAACCAGGTGTTAAAAGTTTATTTGCTAAACTGTTTTATGCTGACATTTAAACATATTTTCACACACTTCGCCTCATAAATTTTGTTCTCCTCTTGTCCTTTTCCTTGAAGAGTGCTCGTTTATTCTTTACCTCATGCTCTCGCAAATCTCTTCTCAACAGGGCACATAATGTACATTGCGTACTGTAATACGATGGTAACCACAGTTGATAGTGAAGAGTCAACTTTTGAAAAAACAAGATACTTTTTCTGCGATATTGGCCCTAGATTTATTTGTGCTCATGCCAATTCATTAGCTCGAGCCAAACAACCATGGGCAAAATCAGTTAAGATGAATAGGGAATCACATGTCTCTCATGGCAGCCGTTAATGCCTAATTTGATGAGATGACATGAGAATTAAACTCAAGGAAATAAAACAAAGATTTTCACAATTTTCCCACCTTTGACTGCCAAGATTAAATGAATTTTTGCAAAAACCCTGGTGATATTTCATCTCATCATTTTCCACAACGTCTGTAGGCATGGAAAACACATTTTCAAAATCCATGACTTTTGCAGAATGTTCAAGACCACAGAAACCTTTTTTTTTATCCAATCTCTATAATCCAAACATAATTATGTATCTGAATATTCTCATATTGGTAGATATTCCATTGGTAACATCATTTAACTCAGCAAACTTAACTGGACTACTATGTCTGCACCTTAATGTAATCTCTGTCACCACTGTGGGATCCTGCTGTTATTCTAAACTTTGTCATCTCTCAGACCCATCTCTTTATTGAACATTCCTCACTTCAGCTCCTCCAATTATATTTGTCAGCTGCACACTATTGCTCTCTAACCAGGTGCTTTGACTGTATCTTGTGTCTTATTTGTTACATACCATGCTGGATATTCAGCTGTTCATCATGTCTTATGTACTATATACTTAAGTTACAAATTTACTGGAATAAAAAATAAATAAAATTTCATCTTACCCTATGAGCCATAAATCATAAAGATGAGGTAACATAAATACAAATACTTTGAACTTTTGTTGACGTGAACACTTTCTATACAACAAACACACAAGAAGAAAACAGTAATGTGAAGGTTTCATCTGTCTCCATTGATCATATTATGCATTAGACTTAAAGTAGAATATTTATGGAACAGTCCTATTGGAAACCCCAAGTTAATAATGCAATTAGAGTTATGGCTTACACTAATTATTGACTATAATGTGCATGTAAGCCTAGCCACAGTTTAACTCGTCAGTCTTATTTAGAAAAACAAGTATCATATTATCTATGGCTACCATATTGACTGCGATCATATTTCAACTGATCGTGTGACCACTCTTTCAGTTTTACAAATGTAAGGAGGCAGTGTGCTGGCTTTGTCTTTTACACACACACACACATACATGGACAGACACGAACACGCTCATTGCTTACAAACACTCTAACCAGTGTCTGACAGGCTATTTCCTGCAGATAGAACTGTCCATGATCATACAGTTCTTCCACTGGATACAATCGTCTGTGTAGTGACAGCTAGTTAACCAGCTAGCATGGCCCTGGCTTCATCCACCACACGTCTAATTCGGATAGACAGTCTGAGTGTGTGTGTGTGTGAGGGGCGTGGGGTAGGTGGGTGTGTGACCACACTGCCAACTGTATTGGAAGAACACAGGAGGCCGGAACATTCAACAGAGACTACAGATAACGATACTTATCTTATGCAGCATGGAATAAATAAAAGCCTGTATTTACAAAACACACGTACACATACACACGGTGCACTGTTAGAATGGTGATAAATTCCACAGTCTTAATGCTGTCAGAGATAATCACAATGTGGAGGTGTGGGACCACAGTGGTGTGAAATTATCATTTTTGATGGAAAAACAGCAGAATAACAAAGTTGGATGTCGTGCATGTGTTTCCAAGTTCATTTGCCATAGGAGTGTGTGGTATAAGTGTAAATGGGAAGATCAGAGTAGAGGACCGGGGAGCACAGTGTTCTTTGCGCAGAAATCTACACACAAATCGGCCACTACTGTGATGGTGGTAAGACCATTGAATGAATAACTTGACAGCCATGTAAATGCTTGACTGACCATCCGAAACTATGAGCAGTTACCAGCGGCGACAGACAAATGACACATCTTACAATACACAATAAAATTAGAAAATGACTTAGAGTAAACCTGGAAAAAGGTACTACCCCTATTAAGTGACAGGGAATCTTATGAGTTCTTATTGGAATATACTTGTAATTCTGACATTTAAACAAAGGAGCAAACTGCGTTTACATTTAGCCTCAGAAGTTACCAAATTATTTCAGTGTTAAAGTGCAATTAAATGTTAATGAGGACTACATGGCAAATGCAGATCATGACAACTAAGATGTGAAATTGAGTGTTTCTCATGTGATCACAGAACACAAACACTCCAATATACGTATGTTACTTCCATACTTCCATTGAATACTACAGCTGTATTACAACTTTAAGGATATTGTGTTCAAACTGTTGACTCAAGTCCTGTCAGGACGCCTCTTAAATTGTGACTGAGGCTGACATTTCTTTTCCCCTCTACAAACACAATGGCCTTTAAGATGCTTGCGATGCTGCCCAATCTATTGATGGTGCCCTTCACAAAAGTCTCTGAGTCTGTGCATCAACCTGTCTGAAAACCCAAGAGAAGACAGACAGGGATTGTGAGCAAGAAGGATGGATAAGAAGGATGGATAGAAATGTCAACAGTAAGCCAACTCTGACAGGTAGGCTCATTTTTTTGCAAATGTATCCAAGCCTAAAGGTTCCATATTTGCAGATTTATATTCTTTTCTACTTCTAGCTGACAGCTGAATTCATGAAACACAAAACAAAGGAAATGATTGGGATGGGAAATAATAATGGTTATGTCTGGTCCAGGAGTATTTTTAGGTGCAAGAATATATAAGAAGTTCCGTTACAAGCAAAAGTACATTTGAAAATGTAGGTTATTGGGTTCATTGGTAACTCATGTGTGTGAAGTCACTGAAGACTTTATACAGCGGAATTATAGTAGATATTATAGATTATAATGATATGTAAATAGCTGTGTGAACCAGCTCCACATGGGTTAAGTATTTATTTCATTTAATGATACTGAACGTTGAGTAATGTAATTAAACCTCATATGAAAAGCTTATTATACTGGCTCCTCTCATTGGGAAGCCAAAACTAATCCCCTTATGAACAATAACAGATAGGAATGCAGCGGGCAGGGGGGTGGGTGGTATTTTTCATTTCAAAATTAAGAAGTCCTTAATCGAATGAACGAAAATAACGAATGAAGACGAATGAAGATAATACTAACTGATAATACTATCCTGGCCTTTAAATCCAGAGCTAAAATAACAATAATCTGGTGGCAAATCTCTGAGAATTGGAACTGACGTATTTGGTTTACTATAGCACTGAGCTACCTATAGTGCGTACTCCAAACACACAGAGCTTTGGAAGAGGAAATTATAGCAAGTATATGTAATTTCCACATGCCTAAACTTTGTACAAAAACAGCAATGATACACTTAAAACAACCTCAATAATGAGACTGAGATACATTTTCCAGCAAGGCGTAACAACGAAATGGCATGGCAGCCTTGCACACTCCAGTAGTAGCATCTTTCCTAGGGAGAGAATTTTAATTTGGCTTGCAAAATGAGTCCCGTATGTAGTGCGGTAAACATGTTGAAGGCTAAGTTGTAAAAAAGCCTAAACCAATATCACACTCACTTGGTGGTGATTCATTCAGATATTCTTTAAACTACCCCAGATCATTTCTCATCCATGTGTAATTTGTGTTATCATATTTGCATTAGTGCTGGCCCTGACTGTTTGAGTGCTTGTTCATGTTTTTCTACACAAAGTTTCTTGACCTACAATATGCCTGGTGGGCACATGTAGCACATATTGTGTGACCGAGACTTGTTATTTTTGAGACAAAATTTACATAATGTTGTGTATCATTACTGCTCAATACCTCTACCAAGGAGGTTATGTTTTCATTCATGTAGGTTTGTTTGCTTGAGATGGTAGTGATCTGGATACGGATCCAGACCCAGTGATGGGGCATTTTTCACAATTTTGGCTAATTAATTTTTTTAAACCTACGTCAACATTTAGACAGATGTGGTGGTGTGGTGGATATGGTGATGTAAACTATGTTTTCAGGCTGGGATCTAATAAATTGAACGTAATACAACTACCACATTCATGTAGCTAAGATGACAGATAAACTGGGTGTTACACACATACAATAGCTGAAGTTGATTTGTACCATAGATGTCTAGTTACTGATTGCAGCACATGAAATTACATGGTGATGAATGTAATGATTTTGAGGCAGAGTGAGACAAAAAGTAAAATGAGATGAGACAAAAGTGAAAAGCCTCTACTGCAAAGTAGCATGCAGCTGTGTCTGACAGTCAGTGTAGCCGACGGCTATCCCACTGTTGGGCCTCTCTGCTCTCTCATTGTGTGTCTTTGTGTCTGAGAGGGGAGCTGGGATCACTGGCAGTGAAGCCTCTTACAGATGTGTGTAGGCACCCCAGTTTTCCCCTTCTGGCATAAAAGGCAATCAATATGAAGCATTTCCCTTCATCCCTCTATCCCCCTTCTTGCATGCCATGCTTTGTGTGTGATATTCTGCCTGGAAGGCTTCCTCCACATCTCCACATCCCCTCATCCCAAATCCATCCATTTTTAGATACACATCTTTAGCCTTGCGACCGGAGGCCATGCAGCAGAGAAAATGCTTTGTCTCCATACCTGACATCTTTCTTGGTCAAACCATTTCATACTCTCATCTCTGTAATTGTCGACATTAATTATTTAGCCCCTTGCAGCCTATGAATATGAATCCATTATGTCTTCCCTGCTACACTCCACTTCAATTAAGAGGTTGGGTTTGAAATTATATGAAGACATGGCATATAGGGCGATTAAAGGATTCATGAGGCCTCCCGTCACTTTAAAAATTGATGTCATCCAGCAATTCTATGTATTACATATATAGGCAATCTAAAATGACTTCAAAGTCTGTATTAGCCTCAGTTTTCACCAGGTAGAGTCCAGTATTGCCGGGAATATTTGCAAGCACAGAATTAACAATTTTCTTTAAGGAATTATGTTTGTGCTGACTGGAAGGTATCATAGAGTTCATACAAATTTATGCTGCATTGAGTTCGTCACCCCCAGGGTGCTGTGTTGGGTTGAACTGTCTGTTGAATTGTAATGTCTGTGGAAGTATGTTAATATAATCGCTATTACGTGACGCGACATTATCCTGCTCTTTGGAAAAAAAGGCAGACAATGGCCACAAAGGGATACATGAGGTCAGCGGCAAAGATCAGGTACACTGTGGCATTCAAATCAGGTTAACAGATGTTAATAAACCCAATCTGTGCCAAGACAACACCCACATAATTTTACAATGCCAGCCCTGCTCATGCTGTGTACACTAAAATCTAACAGTGTGAGCCACACGTTGCAGCATAAATCCACTTTCATGCATCAAGTGATGTGTTTCCACTCAGACCAAACCCTCTACTAACAACTACACCGCAACCCAGGATCTTCTTATTGTTAGGTACCTAGATTTATACATATATCTCAATAAATGATTCCCCTTGAACATCATAATCTATAGAAATGTAAAGATTAATCTGGCATTTGTAAAACATTTCCTACAAAAGGCAGATTGTGTGGTTTACTTGAGTCAAATTTGGATTTGCCTGTGCCAATCAATATAATAAATAAATATAAGTGAATATTCATGCTTGTTGTCATTAAAAACTTCTTACTGAATAATATAAACCTTATTTGTATGGTCATTTAAATGAGGTATTTGATTTGGTATTGAATTGAATAGAATACAGGTGGTATGGACCATCCCTATAGCTGCCACACCGTTGATTTCTCGGACATATCTTCATTCTGCTTTTACGCTCCAATTGACTCAGTTCTGCCCAAAATGAGCTGTGCACCGACATGTGACATAGATACAAAATAACAACTACAGAGCCAGCCATATGTCAGCTTACCAGCTTACTTTTCTTAAACTACTATTCAATCTATTTGTACTTGTGTGTCAGCAAAACTGAATAACTATTTGGTTGAATGTGGGCCCTGCATCTCTAGAATGCACGTTTCATAAGTGAACATGAACTACTGCTGTAGAATCTATATCAATATAAGTTATAATAATTTACTCATAATAAAAAAAAGAACTAAAAAAACAAAACGCTGAATGTATGTCCTACAACATCCTTTATTGTACTAGTAAAAAAAAGTAAATCAGAGGACATCCAGCCGTACTGATGCATGTTGGCAGAGCAGGGTCTCCTACGTTAGCTGCCTCTGGGTAATTAGACAGACGTCACACAAACACATAATTAGATGGGGAGCATCAGCAACTCACCAGGAATATCCTCTCCAGCTGGTCCTGGATGTCCTTCATCCCAGGAAAGGCAGCCACACCTTGAATCATTTCAATGAAGATGCAGCCCACTCCCCTGCAAGGAAGCACAGACAAACAAATGGCATCTTATTCAATCCTGGTCACATTAAGCAAATGAAGTATTAATTCAAATGAGTATGTTTATGAGTTTGACATTAGAAACAGAGGAACATTTAATATAGTACAATTAATCTTTGTTTTGCTCTATAGTGATGCGCTGTTACAATATCTGAAACAACAAACACACGCACACACAAAGTATTGGCCGGGTTTATTTTTAAATATATACATCCTTTTTATATGTATTTTATAATAGAGGACAGTTAAAGAGATGAGTCAGCTGAAAAATCTTCAAGGAAGTGAAGGCACCAATTTACTCTTCTCTCGGCTGTCTTCCTAAAGGCCAAAAACGGTTGAAAATACGTAGATTTGTGTAAGTGGTGAGGATATGTTAGATAGCTGAAAATGAGGAAGGAAGGTGTGTTGGTGTGTGTGTACTGTTGGAGCTCATTTGTCAAAGACCTATTGTTTTCTGACAGATTCACTTTATGGCTCAGTGCACCCTCCATCTCTGAACAGAAACATCAGCAACAAGGACAGTGAGGGAGAATGAGCATGTGGGGGTTTTAGGAGAGCCTGGGGTGACTCAGAATACGCCATCCATCTCCACGACACACCTGTAATTTGAGCAAAGTGTAGAAACTCGCTCTCCTTTTCCTGAGCTATACGTCTCTTTTGGAAAAACAAAGAAACATTTTATTGCCGTCACGGCATAATCTGTCAGAAATTAGCTACACTAGAAAAAAACTATTTACATGTAAATCAATACAGCATAGTGCTAGAAAACCACTTTATATGTTATTTTGAAATGAATGTTTCTCACCTATCGTTATGCACTAATATGCATTGTCATTAATATACATTCAAAAACAATGATCAAATAAATATAGATACAAAACAAAATACCACCACAAAGAACGGACAGTCTGATTATGACTTTTGATTGCAACGTGTTTGATTTCAAAGTTATTGACACATTTTTTTTGTAGAAGACTAAAAAATTTGATTCTATAACTTAAACATTATAATCCAAAATGTGAAAAGAGGTAAGAAAGTGGAAAGTGGTAATTACAGCAGTGTCGTTGGGCTGACATCTGGCAACATTTAATGGATGATGTGCAGCCCTCACACCAAGTTTCAATGAAATCCACTGATAACTTTTTGAGATATCCTGCTAAAAGTCAGGCAGACAACTAGCCAAACAACCAGAAAAACACAACACATGAATTCATTGCCAGAGTTATTAATCATATCAGCCTGTTGTGTGAATACATTATCATTATGAGTAGTTTTTGTAATTGGGCTAACATGATTATATCATTTAGAATGTAAATGATAGGGGGAGACAGAGAGAGAGAAAGACAGCGAGACACAAGTGAACTCAGTGATGGCTTGGAAATGTTCCAATGATACTCAAGGATCATTTCATGCTCCCACCAGAGAAAATGCTGTACTATTCCTAAAATGTAAAACTAATGTCCCTTAGCTCTCACAGAAAAAAAGGATTTTACTGCATTTCTGCTGAAACTGACCAGGATCAGGGGTGAATTCATCAGAATACACCATCACCATTAACATTTATACAATAAATGTTACATATATCAATTAAAATTGAAGAAACACTGCTATAGAGTTACATGTGATAGCCGCTCCCAAATCAAGAGCACCAAGTGTAATGAAAAAAGAACATAAGTTCTAAGTCTGAATCGCAGATAGCTGCAGAAACTCAGCTGAGAGCAGCTTATGTCCGTATATTTGAGTGCATCGTGATCCGCAACTCACTCTCTAATTCAGCATCTGAGAAATAGTTTTCAAGGAAATGATGCAAGGGGGATACAAATTTAGCTTCAACATTACACTACATGATGTCTCTTTTTTTGCAGTGTGGCCCATTGCAGCTAATGCATTGATCTGTGCATGATCGCTCCTCTCTGTCTGTTTGGAGTCACTCCGGTGTTGAGTGTGAATGGCAGGTGTGTGGTGTGCAGCAGCTCGGTGAAGTGCAAAGAAAGGCAAAAATAGAGCAGTTTCTTCTTTGTCTTCCATCACATCCTCACCTCCAAACAGATCAGAGCCTGTAACCTGCAGACTACTGTGATTGATGTTTCCAGTGGCAGGAAGACAGATCTGTTCTCCCAGGAGGACAGCCATTTGGTCCTGCAAGAGGTGTTTCTGCATGGAACACTGCTTCCAAAGTGACCAGGGCCGACTCTCTCGCTCTGTGTGTGTGTGTGTGTGTGTGTGTGTGAGACTGTCAGTGCAATGGAAAAATACCCTGCAGTTTTGCTCACACACTCAAATACCCTGCTAGCAGACCCCCTAACCCCAAAGCCCCATCAAGTTGTCTTTAATTGTGTGAGGAAGGACACAGCTGGGCAGTTATGGGATGTCCCAGCTGACAGCTTGTCCAGACAGAACTGGTAAAAAAGCCTTGAATGATATGGGTTGATAAAGTCCAGTATTACATTATTAATTAATTACCTGACTGATTTGAACTTAAAAAAAACATGGACATCTTACAATTTCACTAACAATGTTTTGGTGAGTTACTGCATTTCTCGAGTTATTTCACCTAAGAGGGCTGTACTCTTTTGAATGGATTTACTTGGAACCCTGTGCTTTTACTTCAACAACAAAAAGATAGACGTTATGAACAACACAATAAAAGCTAAACATATCTGTGCTGTCATACAACAACAGTAACAGCTTATAAATTCTGTTTTAATTGGGTTCCTTGGAAGGCCCTACATGTTTATCTCTGAAACATTTACTCAGATACTTCACGTTAAAAATACACAGTGGTATCACAGAAACACCCTTCCTGAACCAACAGTAACACATATGTATTTACATATATATTTAACTAAGACAATAACTTTGGCCCATTTTCAGTGAGTTTGGTACAGGATTCTATATGGGTCCATTGAAGGGCCTTGTAATGCCAAATATTACCAGAATGCTCCTGGGAAAGTCAGCAGACGATCGCTTTAGAGCCCATTTTACACTGTGCATTAATGTATGATCACAGGATTAGGGTAAATTATGCATGTACTGGGATTGCATATTAATTAGTATCTTCCAGACCACGCGTGGATGTAATTTGATCTTTGTCACAATTAACATGGTGTTAATGCAACATCTACAGTGGGGACGCATTTGTGAGACAAATTCCAAACCTTTTATCAAAATGTCATCCCATCTGGTCTTCCATTCAAGTTATTGTTATTACTAAATGGGAATGCATTATTTTTTGAATGGGAGTTGTGACTTGCCTTAGTGGAGACCTGCCCACAGAGACACAGACAATAACAAGCAAGCATGGTCTTTATTTGTTCCATAATTAAAAGGACAAAAGTTTGTCTGAAATACTGTAAGAGCCCCCCTACTGAGGTATTATCACAATGCAGACACACATCCAGATAAGATGTCACCATCCAAATAATGTATCCAGATAAACAGATCACATTCAAATCAAAAAGAAATTAATAGGAGTTTACACATAAAATCAAATGAGTCCTCATCATCTGGATTCTGTCTGCTTTTTAATTGGTTCTCAGTATGTGGGTCGCTGTATCATTTAAACCCATCCACGTGCGTTGTTCTATAATTTACAATTCTTATGAATTTTTGAAAATAGATTAATTTTTTGTGTGGATGGTTCCAACAGACGCTATCCATTTAAGTTGCAAAGTCCAGTTCAAAATACAATCATTAATGAGGTTGAATGAGGAGATGAGGAGTGATGTTAAAATATGAATGGGTCCAGGCTCTAGGCATTGGATTTAAACCTTTTTCAATAGCAAAGCAGAACACTTTGGATTGATTACTCCATATATTTTTAATCAATTTTAAACATTTAGGAAAAACCTGATAATATTTTTAAATAAATTAAAATGTATTTATTCTGTTTACCTACTTTCTTTCACTAAAGCATAAATATGATGCCCTGTCTTTGCTTGGGAAAGAGCATTATCAGGTAAAAGCCAATTAAAACCAGCACCACAACTTAAGCTGCTTCCTCTGGTGTCAAAGTGAAATATGGAGGAAACCTAAATTCTGAGATTTTTATAATTCAGCAGACTTATATTTCATTTTGGGACTGCACGGATGAATTACAGATAAGGTGCAAATAGAGCACAGCATGAGAAGAGAGGACAGAGAGGATCTAGGGATCAGGGGTAAGAATTACCCACCACATGTCCAGGCAGGTGGAGTAGTCTGTGGACCCCAGCAGGACATCAGGAGGACGGTACCACAGGGTCACCACCTCGTTGGAGTAGGTATGGCTGGGGACGGACTTGGCCCTGGCCAGACCTGAGGAGAGAAACGAAGCAACTTGGTTTCATAGAGCATTATCATTGAATGACCTTCAGCGTACACTTGAAAACAAAGAGAGGAGCAGACAAATACAGCTGGAGCAGCTACAGTGTAACAGTGTATAATGTGTGCAGCATAGCATGAGGTTTAAAAGGATTCCTACAGCATAAAAATCCAAGCACAAAAAAATCTGAATAAGAAAAAGCACATTAAGGAGAGAATATTTTGAAAAAAATATGGCTTATAAGTGTTAAATCAAACGTACAGCAGTGCAGCATATTAATATAAACCGACTACAAGCACTTGTTTACAAAGAAATTATTCATTACAAACCAGAAAATGCCACGTTGGACTAATAAAACTAATGATGATTTTCCTGTGCCTGAGGGTCACACTAGAAGAATGGTGATAATCTTATCAAAATCAAAAGGGTTGTTATCATTCAAATGTTCACAGCATGGAGTAAGTGCAGGTATTATAAACGTATGCTGATTTCAATGTAATTGTGGTGTTTATGTGATGAATGAAATATATTGATTCATTGTTTAAATTTAAGTTTAATCAAAATGTAAATGTGCATACATAAAAGGTACAACATTCTCGAATGGCAGGCTCAATAACATGTCAATGTGTACATCCATTTTCAATATGTGGAAGTATTATTGGATCGTGTCAGAATAAAATGTTAGGATCAGATAACATTACATAGCATTTAGGTTGTTTTTACTCCTCTTGATTGTCAAAATTGTCAAACATGTCCCATGGAGTTTAATGTTAGTATGGCTATGTCTAAGTAGAAACAGTAAGATCATTAATTTAAAGTTCAATGAAATGAGGTACAATTCAACGAAAAATTCACTTGCTGGGACTGACTGCTAACAAGTTACCATACTACTATTACTCCAACTTGTTTACAGAGTTTTGGTTAAATAAGGCAACATCTTAGCACCATGATCTATTTTCAGTTTTGCTGTTTGCTGCTACTTTTTACATTTAGCAAGCATGCAGTAAAAACTCACAGATTTCATATAAAATACCGAATTATACTGAATTTGAGCTAAACTGAAATTAATATGAATCAAAGTAGGGTCAAAGTCCATTTATCTAATGTGTAATGAGCTTAGCACATCTAGTTATTACTAACAGTGTGCAATGCTACAAATGCAGTTATTACTGTAGTTGTTATTGCTGTAGTTGTTATTGCAGTCACTGAGAAGTTCATTGAAGACAGGGTGTTGAAAACCACTTTAGTCTGTTTCAGAGGGTGTTCATTTCCAGGACAAGTAAGCACTATCACAGATGGTCTGTAACGTTTATATGCAATTTGCATGAGATAAGAGATTGGGGTGTTATTTACAGAGATCAGGATGTCTGTTCCATCCAGGCAGTGCTGCGACATCATAACAGCCCAATGCATCATAGAGACCTAACGGCTGCTTCTCTCTACAACAGCACAGAATACACCATACAATAGAAAAAAAAGTCATTATCCCAATGAAATAACTAAATATTAATGTCATGTCAATTCACACAGGATTGCAATAAGCTTTAGTTATTATGTGACTTTTTATAGAAAGTAATAGATCGAAAAATATGCACAATAGCACATTTAACTCACAAATTAAATAGATCAAGAGCCCTACTGCGACTGAAATTGTTATGTGCTGAAATACGCTTACCCTGAGTAAACTACCAGCCGACATAAAACTAATCCCATCCTAAAAGTCCTTTTGCACACGTTTCTTTTAACAAACATCTGTACATTCTGAGATTGCCTTTTCAAATGGAAATCCTGATGGAAGATCTTTGAGGTTTTAGCAAGCAACCTTTTGACAGGAATATCAGTCACAGACATCTCCATATACCTCAATTTAGTGAATCACACATCACTTACTTGACCATAGTCTGTCCGCTCAAATTTTATTCACAACCATTTTGCGCTTTTATCAGCCACCTGAAAAGCCTGATTCACACGAGACTTCAAATCTTATCAGAGCTTAAAAAGGTGAGACAATTCAAACATAGAATTATAACTTTTACCTCTTTGTATTCTAATTTGGCGACAACATCTCACTAAACACTATTCTGCACAAAAAAAAAGAAAGAAAAAAGGAGAATGTTTTAAAAGTCACATTTCAGCAAATTCTATGAAGGAAAGCTTTGAGAGTCACACAAAAGGGTGCTACATTCACCATTAAACCTATCAGGGATTTTAATAATAACTGTGTGACTTTATACAGGTTGCTTTAATTTGGCTTTAACATTTAAGCATGCGATGACATAAATCAAGGTAAGCTGAGTACACCGTCACAGTTCTCCCAAGGCAGCTAATGGAAGCACAGTGCAGAAGCAGCAAGCTTTAATGAGGCTGATGGCATTACCTCTTTGTCTCTTCCCAAGTGGTCTGAGAGCTTAATTAAAGCATTTAGCTTGGTAAAAAGAAAAAAAAAGGACTTCCTGCCCTGCTGTTCGTCCCATGTGTGTGGGAGGATGAGGGGCAGGAGGGAGGGTAAATGAAAAGCAAGAGGGGGTATTTAACATTTCCTTCTATTGGAACACCCACAGGAGAAAGGAGCTGCAGTCAGCATTCATCAAGGCCAACTACTGTAATTTCCACACACCGATCCAACATGGAATAGACGACATCAGCCTGCGTACACTGAGAGGCTATCATTTCCTCTGTGGGTGTGCTTTGTGTAAGTGTGTGTACCAAGGAGGTGTCAACGTGAAAAGAGACTGCAGTTGTAGGAGGCCGGTCTGGTTCGAACACTGAGGAGTCCAAGCGCAGACAAAAGAAATGTAAGGAACTGGGAATGATTGGGAAGTTTGGACTAGGACTTGCTATTCTCCTCATGCCATTGAAAAAAAAAAGACATTATGTCTAAAGTAAGTCTGATTTCATGACATAGGTGCCTCTCAAAAATCAGTTACGGTGGCATATTTTACAGATTTTTGTACTCTTATTCAATTGGGTAACAATTAGGTTAAGGTTATTATGTTAATCTTATTCTGCTCTCCCACACTGCAGCACTTTTGTGTAGCTCTAGTAAAAACCGGCTTCGTTCTGATTGGCCAGCTCCGTCAGGCCTGAGCTGGCAGCCCCTATGGACAGCAAACCATGGATGCCGGCCAAACCCTCCCTAGTCTCCTACTTGGTGGGTGTTTGCCAGGTGAATAGGCGGAAAAATACAAACGTGCTGAATGTTGACGTAAACATATTGCAAGCTGGATTGATAAATTTGTGCTAGCTACGTAGTCATAGTAGTTATGGTCATTAGATTCCTATGAGTTGAAAATTTTATTGAAATTTGAACTGCAATATTGAAAATACTAAAGCAGTCACATGGTTGATTTCTAATTTTACCATACATTTATATTGCATGGCGTACACCTAACAAAGCTCGAGATACATATGTTCCAAATATGATTGAAAATATATTCATAACACGGTAATAATGTTTACCCATGACAAACTACTGAGATGGATGGTGGGTGACAGAGTTCTGTATCAGATGGTGGATGGCTGTATAGTTTGTGACATGTGGGTCACCATGTGTGCTTTGCTATAGGAACTGTCAAAATGAAACCATGACCTTCTCATTTCAAACCCCATGAGTCCAACTACAGAGGAAGTTTCTGCTTCAAAGCACTCTATGGCTTCACACACACATACAGACACCACATTGTGGTTCACCAGTTGATGACCTCAGTAGATGAAGGTCATCAGTGAATTATACATCACTTTCTCTCTCTCTCTCTCTGTCTCACTGATACACACACACACACACACGCCTCAAAAGTTGAAATAGGTGAGATGGAAACAGAAAGAAAAAAAGAATCAGGGAAAATATGAGATAATTTTTGCCTGGGGATAAAAAAAACTTGCTTTTAAAAGTTATCTTTGATTTTATATATAAAATGTGTAGTTTCTATCAGACGTCTGGTAATGACATAAAGATAAGGTAAACATAGTTATGAGGAAGAAATTAAATGAATGATGTGAATGTGCAAAGATGCAAATTATGTGCAAATATCTTGATATGTATAGATATTGACACATTTAATTAAACAGTGTTGCTCAGGGAGCTACACTGCGCTTTTATTGTGTAATAAAGTGGGTAGATGGGCTTCTCCATAATGACTGACAGCTGGGCAAGGATTTAACTCGCAGAACCCGCCCTCTCAATGATTTTAGTTAGTCTGTGGGAGTCCTTGGATGTGAATAACATTATCTAGACCGCTTACCCATGTTAGGGCTGTGGTCATTAAGCGAAAGGGACACACTGGACAGGTTGCCAGCTTATTGCAGGGCTGACACATAAAGACATATAAATCAATCACCCTCCCATTCACACCTATGGTTCACATTAGGGTTGGGAAGATTAACCGATTCATATCGATACATAGACACACACACAGGCAAAATGCGAGTGCATGGGTAGGACAGTTGTGAACCGATACAATTTGGGATGTAACAAGATGTATCAGTTCATACGTCTAAAAAAAAACAGTTTTACTACCGGTAAAAACCAGTCTATATAATTATTAGAGGTTGCATGTCACAATAGGCAAGAAATGGAACATAGACTGATCAATAAATTGAGATTCTGAACTTGAGTCTCAGAGCATGTCACCATGACAGTTCATAAACGTGGACAACCCTCCAAACATGGCACCATAGCACGTATCTTCTTTTTTTTCTTTAATTAACTCAACTATATAGAGACACATTTATTGAAAAAAAATGTTTCTTTTATGCCTTTCTGTCTTGTATGTGCATGTGTGTGCCACCTGCCATGGTCTCAGCTCATTTGCTAACACAAAGTGGACTGTAATGAACTCTGCAGTACAGCAGACTTCATGGAACCAGTGCAGTCATTACCCGTGCACAACAATGAACACACACATTTGTCTTTCCCATGGCGGGTTGGTTAATTCTGGTCTCAA
>OMNV01029005.1:69800-129678 GCA_900303265.1 Brotula barbata | reverse complement strand
GTGGACTGCAACACACACACACACACACACACACACATACACACACACACACGCACAAGCACACGACAGGAGCCTTAATGCAAGCTATCGACTTCCAAAAGAGTTTCTGCATCATCCAAAAATCCACACACCAGCCCACTCCTCCAAGTGCTGTGGGGAGGCGTTGGGTGGAACTGCACACTGGGGAGGAGAAACAGCCAGCATCGGATGCCTCTGACATTCCTCCAGCCCCATTGTCACATTGCTTCAGTCCTCAGGCATCATTATCCATCCCAGCAGCTGTTACTTCGCATCACAGCAACACCTACTCCAAACAAATATATACATAAGTAAAGACTCTGTCACAGCACGCACATTGGACACACTCTGCTGCACACACAACACACTTAGTTTAAGAAGAAGAAAAAAATCAATGACACAAAAAACCCTGAAAAATGTAAAAAAAATTGATACATAATTTACTAACTGTGAAAATATGATTAAACTGAGGTAGCAGTTGTGAATGTTATTCTGAAATGTCTCACATTTCTTCTTAAAAGAAAAATACGAGAGATGTTACAAAGAAGTAAAGTAATTTCTAAATGCAAACGACATTATGTAGTGAATGAGGACTATACTATTACTACTAGACTACCAGAATACTGTATTGCATTGTATTATCAAATACAAACTTCATTAAGTACTAAAGACTAAATACAAACAATACTTTAGGAAATCTAAGCTTGTTACTGAGAAATAAAGATAATACTAAACATGATACCGAACACTAAATGGTACTATGGGTATTAGTAAGTACTAAAGTGTTAATACTAAAGTCTAAATACTACATTCATTATTAATAAACTGGGTTTATCTGTGCTACACCATAACAACTCAATAACTGAATTAAGGCAACTGTTAACTTGGTAGGAACAGCATTTGTGCTCTTTACATTGTTCTTACATTAAATGGAACTGATTAAGTAAATGACCCACGCAAAGAACGCACTCACACACAGATGCACGCAAAAAAAAACCCATGGTGATCCGGCGAGATTTTGTTTGTGAATGTCATAAAGGGTTTCCAGCCGCTGACTTGTGCCAGGTTAGCAGTAGAGGCTGGCAGCTCATGGCACCGCCTTGATATTCCACTGCAAATACACGCGGGCTTTCAGCACACTCATTATAACTGTGGACACATTCAATCTACCATAAGGCTCTGAAGTATGTATGGTGTAGGTGTGGAGCTCATCTGCTGTTTCATTTTCTTCTATAATTAGGGCCCTGTCATCAGAAAATTGTCTCAAGGCTAAACTCATTTTGTGTATGCAAGCTTTACCATCATTACATGTGACAGCACGAAGGACACTGAAGGACTGAAAATAGAGCAAGGTCTTATAGCTACAACTTGGAGGCTCTAGAAATGAAATAACTTTCATTATGAATTCAATATTAAATAAATAACATGCAGCTGTAATTACATGGGCTGGCCCAGGGTAGTGTTGTATTTATTATTATACAATATTTATTAATTCTACATACATCTCACATTCGCAACATGCTATAACTATGAAAATCTACCGGCAGCAATTGTAATAGTAGAGGATTTGTCACATCCTGAGTGCATTCTACACCGATAACCATCAAAATGGTTACAACAGAAGCAGATTGAGCAAGGTAGGAGTTGTTTTATGACTTCTTGTACCATTGTCTTCTGCTGCAAAATGTTAATGACAAGTAGTTTTTTAAAGTTCCTTGCTGCCTCGCAGGGACAATTTACACTTTGATTTAGTCCTCACATTGCCCCCTAGTGGATATATAGAATTTAATCATCCACAACTTTTGTCTAGTCTATAATTTACCACTGTTATTTGTCAGCTCACCCTCCATCAATCTATTTGTCCTTCTTTTCTGCACTTATTCCAACACAACCAACCTCAATCGGTTCGTCTATAGAGTCTCCATCTATCACCATTTACCCTATGTAGCCTCTCAATGTAGCTCTCAGCCCCTCCTTTGTATTCAGACTTCCTCCGTCTCTGTTATTTACCCCAACCAGTGCCATGGGTCTCAGCTGTCACTCGTTAGTATTCCTGTTGCCAAGTCCAGGACCACAGGGAGCCCTAGCAAACACACACACACACACACACACACAGCCTTCACCTTCCTCATCTGGCATCCCTCAGGCAAAGGCTGATTTTGTGTTTTGTGCATGTGTGTTGATGAGCATGGCTCCAATGGCAGCCAAATGGGCCAGAGATTTACATTCCTTCTCATTTGGTATTTTGTCCGTTTCCTCCGTCTCATTTTCCTTGCAGTAATGTTTCTGTACTAATACAAGATCTGAATTATTGATTACGCAGTCTCCCCCACACAACCCCACCCACACCCCCTAACCCCCATCTATCATGGCCCGGAGACCATGGATGGGGTGCATGAGTACAGAGGATTGAAATGTCATGGGACACAGGAGATAGATGTATAAAAATATGTAGTGATGGTAAAAATGGATGGATGAATGAAATAGATATGGGGGCAGGATTGTTAGTTTTTCAGCCCTGGATGTCAGTCGTACCATGCAGACAGTGTTTACATAGAGGGCATCCAAGCCATATGGTGCCTCTTCAAGAGGGGCTTATCAAACGCACATAGACACACATACACGCACACTACTGAAGGGAGCACACATACACTGATGATGTTAATCTTGGCACCTACCAGAAGTTAGGTTGAAGAATTAAAATTTGTACTGTGGGTCAGGATAAAGTCATTCAAATTTGAGAGCATAAACAATATGTTGACTGTTGGCCCCGGTGCGGTGTTAAGGCAAAGCTCAGGGGAGTCCCCATGATGGAAAGTGTTCCCCTGAGGAGCACAATAAATGTTGCACAATAAATCTAATGGCAATCGACCCAGTAGAATTTATGATTTATCTGTAAAATGTGACAAAGAGAGGAGTTGTTTTGGCCTAAAAGTGGCTTTGCAAGAAATGTCATGGATCAATAACATTATGATTTGTCCTTAGAAGAGCTGATTTCAAGACACTCAGGTCAGTTGTCTGTCACTGTGATATTTGCTTTCTTCTTGCTAGATGGTTAAGTCAAATGTGACGCTCATAGCCAAACAATACTTGATACAATTTTTCGAGTTTCCATTTAAAATATGTGTTTCCATTATCCATTAATTTATTTGCGATTTGACAATGCCCACAACGCAGATCAATGGAAGTCTACTTCTGCAATGGATCAGGACTTAAACTACTGCTGGTGGCATTAAAACTCATATTAAAAGGAAACAATTATACTTTGATAAAAATAACATCATCAGAATTGGGGGGATGCTTATAAGTCAACATTCATCCTACTCACCAAAGTCAGCCAGTTTCAGCTCTCCAGTATCACTGATGAGCAGGTTTTGTGGTTTGAGGTCGCGGTGCAGAATGTACCTCTGATGGATATAAGATAGTCCTCTCAGCAACTGGAACAGGAACAGCTGGGGAAAAAAGATGCAAAACTGCGTCAGAATGAAGACAGATTTGATAAAGAGGTGTTTTGTCACCAGATTCAGTATATTTCCACAAATACCAATAGTCCTTTAATAACTATCATTCCACTTGTACCTGCCTAAATCTACATCCCTCTGTTCTAGAACATTAAACTGAATGGCTGCTTGGTGCACTGAGCTATAAAGAAACATATTCATCAATATGACTAAATCTAAATGAGAGCAGGCGTGAACCACAGATGTTATTACAAATAGCTCAATAAAGCATCCTGAAATGACTTTTCTCTGACAGAGAAACACACCACAATCAATGCAGACCATCGGTCACATACACACCAATCATTTTCTTCACTCAGATGCCTATTGATCAGTGATCACATAGAAAAACCAATACAACGCCCATCTGGTTTCACAGCGAAAAACTGCTTCATGGGCATAATAAATGCAAGTTGTGTATTATTGCCCCACAATGACCTATTTGTGTCGTTTCTGTGGGATTGTAAAGCTAGGACCACAAAAAGATTAAAGAACAGAAAAAACTTGACTTTAATCTGGAAGAAATGAGAAGTTGTTTTTGACTGTGACTAATCATTACTCGTGTGTAATTTCATGCTGTATAGAAGAAAAAGTTATATTGATAGTGAAACTAATCTGTAGCTGAGTTGAAAAGGGTATCGATTCCATTTGTTTATGTTGACAGTTTCATTATCCATACGCTTCATACATACTATGTATGTTACGAGGGCTGCTATACTCTTATTACTAAAACCAAAATGATATGACACGTCCACCATGTCCCACGCCTTCTACGTTACTTGCCATTATTTATATTTCTCAGAAGATGACCAGAGTGAGATCGTGATTGGACTGCGTCCCTGCCAGCTGGCTATTCCACGAAATGTTAGACAAAATAATAATCACAGTAGGACAGGGAATCATAACACAATGGGACATATTTATAAAAGGTGATGAAAAATGACAGAATAATCCAAGATCATTCTTAAAGTCGCCATGAGTTGGATTACAGCACCGGAATCCCATTGATGAGACCACAATGTTAATGTAGACAAAAGAGCGTGTAGGTTTAACAGAGGAGGTAGTGGGGTATAATATCATGCTGTTTGGTAGAAATGCAACTAAAATAAGAATTAGCACAAATGTTAAATAAATATGGTTTAAATGGTTACTAAATATATTAAATATGGCCCAATATCTCAAAGCATCAATCATTGTCTGGTTTCATGAGATGAAATGACTGCATGTCCAGGAAATAAAAATAATTTTGTTCCTAACTTCTCAGTTTCAAGCTTGAAGATTATAATCATTATCAAAATATTCCATGGTTTTCAAACCATTTTGACATAATAAAACATTTCGTCCAAAACATTTCCATGCCTTGAAAACACAATTTCCACATCCCTGACATTTGAAGTCTTTTCCTGACCAAAGAAACCATGTGACAAATTCTGTTTGAGGTACTTTTTCAAAAACTAAAGTCAGAGCTTCACTGAACATTACAATCCCGTCCAACCCATTATTTGTCAATCATCAAATAATGAGCCGTAGTCATTCCAGCTCTCATTTCTATTTCCAGCGTTTATCTCTCTCATAGTGATACTATGGTCTCGGCCAATTAGGCTGATTGAAGCACCATGGAGACCAATCAGGGAACAGTCTTATCTAGCAGCTGGAGTCAAAGGGTCAACAGTTTACTATTCCTGCAGTCGACGCGTGATGAAAATTATTCTGGGCTTCTCGTTTCAAACATCAACCCTGTCTGACAGGAGCTTCTTCTGCGTGGAAGCTTCAAATGGGATCAGAGTTTCATTTGCATTTTGTTTTTGGAAAAGTAAACTGCTGGAGTGGGTGACAAGCAGACAACTGAAATACCATCCACAAAACAGGCCAATTATGTTCAAATCATAAAGCACCTATCAATAACTGGAGAGATCCCGGTCCTGTACACTTCAAATGGAAGCGTGGCGCTTTTCTTATTCGCTTGATGTCAAACAAAGGATCAGCGCTCACGGTGGTGGACATTTGGCTTGTTGACAGATCTGACATCTGCTACTAGCATGCTCACCCATCTATAATAAGTGAAAGAGCTGTCCATCTGGCTAAAATTATTGAAAGGAACAGTACAGATGAAGGCGTTGCCACTCCAATTACCCAACCTGCAACACTGAATCAGCGAGATGGGGTGAAAGAGGGAAGAAAACGAGAGAGCAGAGTGATGCCAACAGAGAAAGTAAGAGGAGAATGAAGAAGGGGAATTTCCAACGTGGAGGGGAATGTTGTCTATGGGGAGAGGCAGAAAGAAGAACAGAAGAAGAGGGAGAAAAACTCACTCTCTTATACTAAATGCATACTACCACCAATGATATAAACTGATTAATCAACTGTGTGGGCATTTCAATAAGATTTATTAACAACTAAAATGAAGAGTTAAACTGGAACGGCACCCGAGCGCTGCTGAGTAAACAACAGATAATTATTTTGCCTGAGTGGCGGTTTGGTTGCTGTAGCTGTTTCTGAGACCTGTGTTTCAGTTAAAATTCAAATTGGTGGAAAATCTGCTGGATGGAAATAGGAGTTTATTCAATGGATGAATGAATCCATTAGGAACAGAGAGGTAGAAAAAGATATTTGGGCTCTAACATGTCTGGTTCTTAAGTTATTGTTGCCCTTATGAGCAATATCGACACATCTTTGGAAGCTAATGGAATATCAAAAGAACAGCAAAATCATTTTCGTGCAACTTGGTTCTGACATTCTTCATGTAAAATATGTGATGCCTGATGGGACACAAAACAATTCATATGGCCTCTATAGATGGATGGTGATAGACTCAGGGATTCCAGGAAAATAAAATAATTTTGATGATAGTTGATCAGCTTTTCCTATTAAAGTTAAAGAGCAGTCAGTTGCTAAAAAAATTAACAAAGGTTCATAACTTTTCTGGTAATTCTGTTAGGGTTACCGTCAGATTGAAACAGGTCTTCATTTTGTGTGTGAAGGTGCGATTTATGAAAGCTTACCTGACGTGCAAATCTAGCAAAGCCTATTGTTATTTGTGGGAGTTCTATTGTGTTGTGTGAAATTGAGCTCTGTTGACAGCTGTAGTGAATCTAGCTGACAACACACAGCACTGGGGAACAAAACTAAATGTTCAATTTCTTAACCGAAGGGGAAAATGCTGAAAAATTTTGAATAAGTGTATATGTGTGTGTTTGTGTGTGCGGAGGGGGGAAGGGGGGGCTGCGCATTCACAAAGCATTATTAATTCATAACTGCAGGAGAAACAAACACAGTGATCCTAGTTAAATCATCCATTACCATAATTTATCACCTGAGGAGTGACCCTGCTGCATGAGCCGTGATCCATCACCAACATACCAATCAGCACAACGCCATTCTTCTAATGATGAAGTAGTTACTGCCCTCATAACCAAAGCACCCAGACCTCCACATCAAGATAAGCATTCTGAAAAATGTGGAACACAGATTGGTTCTGTGTTATCTATCAGTAAAATGATGCCATGCTGGGCTTCTCTGTGTGATATTCATTGTGGAGCAGAGCATTAGGTAATGCATCAAAATGGCAGAAGCACAATGAGTTCACCGAGGAAAATAAGAGCCATGTCCACTGTATATTCCAGGGACAGAGTAATATAATACATTTCAATAAAGTTTCTGCGCAGGGAAAAAAACCCACACAAAATTTGACCTCATTCATCATACATATGAAGAAATTTAATATCATTCTTTACTTAAGAACAAATTCAAAACGTGTCTGGGATCATTAAAAATGTTTGCATAGTGAAAAAGCTAACTTAGCAAGAAGTCGGGCCCATTTGTAAACAATACAAACAACTCAATGTTGGCTATTATTCAAGTTAAATGTTGTGTATTAACATAATGCAAAACATCCACCCATCCATCATACGAAGTAGAGTTAAATAGTTAATATGTTTATTTTAAGAGGTACCCGATCACACACATTTGCTTGTCTCATATTTCTATGTAACCCTACTGTTGATGTTAGTTGGCTATCCACTATAAACTTAATAGAAATCCATTAGGTTTCCTAATACCTTATCAGGGAGGAAAGTAATGGTCGAGTGGAAATTCAGACCTGACAGTGGTGGTGGACAAGAGGTCAAGGAACCACTGAAATGTTTAGTTTATGAGCCATTTTCCTCTTGGCTAAAAGATTGATGGAGGGATGAAGAAAGAGACCAAGGCATTGACAAGGCCTCTCAACCTGACAGAACTCATCCTCTGGAACCAACACTTCAATCAAAGGATATATGGTCTGCTAATATGTATTCTGCGATGAACTCTGCAGGTTAACTTCATTATTTCTGTCTGACACAAACATATGATTGTAATCAGCCATGTCCAGCCCACACCTCAGGGGTTCTCAGATTCCCCTTGTGCTGAGTTTTGTGGAAATAAAGGTTTGCCAATGAATCCAGCTCACCGCCACAAGGAAAATAAATATTTCCCTGAACTAGGTATGAAATTTGCTTTGGCTTATAAATCTTCTTTATCATAAAGGTGCAAACAATACAATCTTTTGACAGTCCAGATCCCTCAGACAACCAACAAATAAATCCCAAAGACTGCATTTACTGGCACTGTCCACGTCATATAATACCCCATCGGCTGTTGTAAAATATTTAATTTGAGAAGTGGTTTACAGTGCTACTTTTTTGCATGCACTTCATTCCGTGTACCAATTAACAAAGTACAGAAAACCTAGAGGGCATCGGCGGATATGACAGCAAACTTCCATTCCAGGTAGTCCTGTTTTGCATGGATGTGTCTGATAAATCAGTCCGTGACATGTGAGAGACAGTGGCTGGTCATGGTTTAACCATGCAGACATTTTAGATCCACAAACAAGTTGCCCCTCAGTTTTGAAGAAATGCAGAGCAGAGGTCTTCAAAGGCCCAAAAGAAACAGACAGATGGAAAACAAGGATACGGCGTGCATAAATTCGTTTGAAACAAATAGACCGGATCCGAAATAGACAAGGATAATTACACCAGATCCAAAACACGTTTGACTCGAACAGACTCAACTAGAGAGAGCGAGAGAGCGAGTTAGCGAGCGCCGACACTAACACCATCCAATTAACGCGCAGCTTTTCTTTCAGCTTCTTCCACGTTTTCCTGGTCAATTCACACGCTCCATCTCACCTTAAAAAGCACATTTTCTCCTGCTGTGACTATGACGCACGCCATGATCAGACCTGTTCTGGATCCGACTGGATACACAACATATTGACAAAGACCTGAGAAAAGATCAAATAGCACCCGAACTGACACAACTATGTTTGACTGATGTTATTCACACTAAGACAACTCATCATCAAGAGTCAGTCCAAGACACCAAGTGGATCCATAATGACTTCTAATGCATAATTTACCTGAGGCACTTACTTATTGCTTTTATTTCCTAGTTGTGTGTACTCTACACAAAGCCTTAACCCTGTATTCCAACCCTGTCCGTAAGTTTGAAAGCGTGAAATCAACATTTATTGGATTTTATGAGGACAGCCTCAAACCTCTGGATTCATTGAAAGGGGTCCAAAAGGCATCTTGTGGAAATGAGTGGAAGCTGTGAAATCATTCATGGAGAGATAAAAAGAAAGAATGTTAAATGGAGTGAAAATGGCCTACCATCTGCCAGCAAGCCCTTATCTCTCCAACAAAGCATCTGTACTGTGTTCTCCTTAATGGGCTGAATCACGAGACAGGATCCACCTACACCACAGCACTGTCCACTAAGCACTATAAAGTACCAGATACGTATAGAATTATCTTTGACGTGGACTTGTAGTAAAACAGCTTATGAGCCGCTTTATTGTACCCGTAAGGCCTGTGTGTTGTAAAACAGACACTACAAACTAGAAAATTGTGGACGTAGCACTTGCAATATCAGGCAAAGTTGTAGAGAGTTGTTTTGAAGTTGACTGCTCACTGCCATCTTGTCAGTAGCTTGAACCATAAAATTCCAATTTGGTCCAAGGGGGAGACGCTAACATCTAAAGAGAAATTGTAATACACTCTTCAAAGCAAATATGGAAACCTTAATGTTGTAATTTAAGAGACGCTTGGCCTTTTTGAATTGAATTTTGTGCAGTCAATTTGTCACTGTAAGTTATTTAAACTACAGTTTAAAACACTCAGGGGAGGCAGGCAGTACTTTTCAGCAATATTTGTTTTCAAAAACTATTTGTTTTATTAAAAAATACAGTTTCTACAGAGACACCACTGGAAATTGTCAATTTCATCTGCAAGAGTCACATAAAAAAAGTAAAACCGACCCATCAGAAAACATACTTTTGTAAAAGTCATATAACTGCTGAGTTTGATTTTTACTTATGAATCAAAAGTATATTTGGATAATAACTGAAATTAAATACTGAAAGTAAAATTATTTCTCTTCCTCACAGTGGTATTTATCCCTTGTTAATTAATCACAACCAATATTCCAAAGGTCTTTAAAGTTAAATAGCAACTATATCTGGCACAATGAAGCTTTTCAAACTTTATTTGAAAAAAAGTTTGAACTTTGGAGGGAGCATTAACTTAGTTTAACTGTAGAGAGTCATAAATGTTGTGTCTCCTAAAACATACTTACATATGATAGTGATTTTTTACGTTGTAACATTACACCACTGGATGAGCTAAGAACAAGGAATAATAAAAAAAAAAGAGTTTTCAAATGTGTAATTAGAGTTATAGAAAAACATTTTCAGTGACAAAATCCACAACTGAATCAGTCAAGTGCTGAAGAGATGCTACAAACTGTGTTCTATCCATTTACCCTAATGTGTGACAGGACACTGATGAATGCTGTACCATCAGCAGCCTCCCTTGTTAATGTAATTGTAAAAGCAAATGTTAGCTGTCGTTTGGTTTGCAGACATGCTTTTCGATGGGTGTCAGCTTCCCATTGATCTGTGGAGATGTCACCGAGAGAAGGCTCTTCAGCTGACTGCATATAATTTAATAAGAGGAGCACTTCAGCTGCAGCCTGAGTGAGGTCATATTCACTTGTGCACAATTAGTGCAACACGACTAACAAACTGCGGTCAAGTACATGGGGTGAGAAAAGTTAATGGTGCTGCACACATCAAGACCAGATAGAATAGATTATACATTAGATCACCTAGTACTGGCAGTAACTACAGCACATTTTCAACTTGATACTTCTGGTTCTTGGCCAATAATTACATTAGCACTGAACGTCTGAGTGTGTGTCTCTACGACAATTTGATCTAGCACCAGTGGATGCACTAACAGCTTTTATGTCTGTGATTAGTAAATAGGACAGTTGAATGACTACACTTCCTGAAGGTCAATAATTGCAAAACACACTAATGAGAGGAGGATGTTCAGGTCAAAACTATCGTTGTTCATCCTTTAACAGTGCTGGAACAACAGTGAAAAGTATGAAAATTGCAAATGGCCTCCACTGTTACATGTGCAGAGCATCATCATCTGAAAATGGGCCAAGTGCGGGAAAAGAAACTCATATGATTACTCATGTATGTTGCACTGTCTACTAAAATGCATATTTCTATAAATGACTGCAGTTCTAAAATTGTAAGGCGTACAGTACTGGGTGTGTGTGTGTGTGTGTGAAGAAATGGAAATTAATAAGGATACAAGGATTAATACAGACATTTTTCAGCTATATTTTTTCAGTGCAAATGACTGAAATGGAGATTGTTTATATTTACTGAGGAGTTGCACTACACTACCAGCCAAATGACATAAAAGTGCTTCCACTGAAAACTGTGTATTTAGGCTAACATATTATGAGACTGAGCATTCGTTCCATATGGACAGTAAAATAAGTGAAACAGGAAAGGAAATCTCATCAAATATACAGTGAAACTCTTTTATCATTGCTGCAGGAGAGGAAACTGCCTCTGTTAGCACCTTAAAAAAGAAGGTGTAAACTTTGCAGTGCTAATTAAACAGTTTGATCACAAGAGAGATCATCGGAGAGAAAGATCAATTCAGATGACTCTTAATATTAATATTCATCTAGTGAAACATCACAGCGGCACTCCATAGAATTAAGTAATATTCAAAGATCATGTCGTAATCCCTTCGGTTCCAATCGCTGATTACTTTCCAGGTATTACATTTGATCCTGCCTTACATGAAAGCATTTGTCTATAAATTTATTACATATTGACTTTTAAACAATTCACTGCAGTGTAATTTGGAGTTTAAATGTTGCAGGTCGCAGTCTCCCAGTAGAGTTTAGTCATATAATATTATTCGCATATTGTATGTAAAGAATGAAAATACTGCCTCAGCTTTGATATGAATGATTTGATTTAAGGATTGAAAAAAAGAGACTTTTACTCTCATGAAAGAGTTTTCAGGTGAACAAAATAAATGATTTTGATACATCGATGAGACATTCGTACTTTAAAGTGCAGGTAACCTTACATCAAAACCTAATCAAAAGTTATTTCTGGTTGATCAACTCAAACCAAGAGTTTTCATGATTTTATTTTCAGCACTTCTTTTTCTATTTCTTCACTGTGCTTTTCAACAAAGCTGGTTATCAGTATTCATGGATCATTTCCTTACCCCATCACATTACAGCCACTCTTCCTCACTCAGTGATATATTGTACAGTTTGTAGTAGGAGGTTACTAAATGCAAAGGGAGGATTGATGACAGACTGAATGAGGCTGTGGAGGAATGAGATGTTCCAGCACTGAGGAAGGTGACTGTTAAGACGACATCAGTTATGTAACATTGTGGATCATTTTCCACCGAGGATTTACATAAGTAATATGTATTTTCCTGCTGACATCAACCTCAAGGAGATTCACATGAATAATTTAGGATTATTCCAAAAGAACAGAGTGGTGTGCTGCTTGGGTCTTGCTGACTGTTACGTATTAGAGAGGAGTTTTGATCATTAAACATGTCTATCTCAAATTCTCTCCTTTTTTCCACATCAGTTTTGTACGTCTGTCATACAATGACAGACTATGTTCTGGAACTGATTCATATCTGATTTCTGACTAGCATCAGACTACTCTGAGGCTGCTCTGATGATTGTAAGATTTGACTTTGTGGGTTTCTAAGCGCCCATATTTTGCTCTCTATTAAATTGTTAGTATCGTTCCCTTTGGTCTTTGGTTTGTAAAGTTTGTTGACAAAAAATCCACACAAACTCAGCTTTTGCAGTTTCATTCCAGCCCCTGAGTCTCAGTCATTTACAAAGGAGCACAAATTTTGTCTGGTTACTGACACTATGCAAATGAGCCAGCTGTGATTGGTTGTCTCTAAATCATTAGCGTCCGTTAGGGACTGTAGTGAAAATTACACTGACAGCAATGTGCTGTTCAGTCACTACATGGTTGCAAGCTAGCTATTTAATGTGTGCTTAGACACAACATGACAGCAGTTTGTAATTTGCACACTGTCCCTTACAGACAGCACAGTCGGGGTCCCTCAATATTTAGTATCTGGAACGAATGATCGTTGCATATTTCATCACAGGATGAACCACGTCCATGCAGAAGGGCAAAGAAAAAAATGCTTTTGTGTAACATGTCTTTCTTCTCTGCATGGGCACATATCACTATCATCATTATTCAGTGTCAGCAACTCACAGCTCGGTAAAAATGAACGTGGAGGGCAACTAACAACAACAGCAGCGGACATTGAACAGATGAGAGATTGTAAATTATGTATAACATATATAGTAAAAGCTTCATTCAAGCAAAGGTGGAGGACACGTCACAGCCAAGCAGTTTATCAGATAATTGTGTGAGAAATGGCAGAGTAGGGTTTAAATTTCATTGTTTGACTTGCTTAAACTATTTGTTTCATTGTTGTTCAGGTGCAGAGCTGTATTCATAAAAGTGTCAGATACAGGTCACTCACAGACATGAAGGTGAATCATCGAGATAAAAAGATTAGATCTGCCAAAAACATCTGAATTGAACATTAAGGCCCTGGAATATGAACACAGCTTTAGCAATAACAAAACATATCAACTCTGTTTATGTAGATGTGAGCACTTGCCTGTAGGTGCCAGAAGCTGATTTCGTATTCTGTGGATGTGGCCAGATGCTCAAAAAGTAAAAACAATGATGTTCTTGGATTCAAAAAGGCAATCTAATCTGTGTATATTTCATCAACAGGGGATTGGTACTGTTTTTGGTTGATGGTCCCTGTTGCTTGTTACTGACAGTGCTGGCAGGTGAATGAATATGTATATCCACCGGTGTCATTCACGCAGCTGATGACTTTTATCTCTGAGCCCATGTGAGTGAGCTTGTATTATTCATCCTCAAGTGCGCCCCTATCCACTTTTGGTGAGGCAGTCCGTGGTAGGTCAACACAAAGTGGGTGATGAGTAGTGCCACTCTAACTACATAATTATAAACACCAAGCAAGAGAGTACTTATAGATGAGCCATAATCAACTGACAAAAAAACCAAAACATGCTCTAACAGATGTACACAACATGGTGAGAAATCTTCAATAATTGCATAAAAGCTCAGTCCCAAAATACCAATTGCACCATTATATTAAATGGAAATGTAGGTGTTATGTGCAAAGTTTTATTCATATTATTCTCAATCTTCATCGTGAACTAGATGGTGTCTTTGTAAGCCCCCCAAAGCAATTTGAAATAAAACTCTGCAGAGAGAGTTAGTTTCAAAAGACAAATCTGAAAAGATGAACCTACTTGGGTCCCAGAGGGCTTAAAATAGTGACATTTGTAGAGTCACAAAAACTTGGTGTTCTACTTCCAGTCTAATTCATTTTGTTTAAGTTTGTCTGGGCCAATGTTCTAGTTACAGAAAGAAATCTGTTTCCGGGTGGCATAATGAAAAACAACGCACTGCCTCAATATAAATTGCACACACACTCTTTTGAGTTGAATGATGTACAGCAAACGAGGGAGAAACTTTTGGAACATAAGCTGCTCATATAACTCTATGAGCTATACAGTCACCTACTAATAATAAAAGAGCTCCAATAAAAAAGAGGACTAATAAAATGTTACATTACAAAACGATACTCTATACGTTACCTGACATACAAAAGAGAAAATACTCCAGTAACTCACCAATTGCTTTCAAAGCATAACAGGCCAGTAAAAAAAAGTTTCAAATGGAACAGACACACTACATCTGGCACATCATTGTGCCACAATACGAGCATTACTGCAGTCACCGTACCTTCACATTGTCTGGATGGAGACCCCCGGGGTGCCGGTCCATGTACTGACACAGATCTGTGTGCTGTAAAGTGAAAGGACACAAGGTTAACACGTTAATATATCAGTTATCAGTAGTAATAAGGCTGAAACGTTTAAAAATATAGGGGAAGACAAGTTTGAGAAGACAGAAAGGTTTACTTAGATAACCACTCTTCACGCCACGAATGAGCAGAAAAGCATGTCAGAAAACACAACACAATGAATCTTGAGGATGATGGTCTACAACAAACAGAAGACCACATCAGGTTCCAGTCCTGTCAGCCAAGAACATAAATCTGAGACTACTGTGGAGACATATTGACGACATGAAAACTGTTGTTTGTTTTGATAGGTCTCCACTTGCAAAAGGTATGAAAAAAAAAACAGTATGAAAAAATGGACCCCACTTGCCTTGTGTCAGTAGTTCAGGCTATAGAATGCCAGGGGAGCATTGTTTGATTGCCACAGCTTATCAGAGTATTGTTGCTGACTACATGCTTTTCTTTATGGCCACAATTTAACAATCTTATAATGGCTTCTTCCAGCACAACACTGCACCTTGTCGCACAGCATAAGTCATGTCAACCCAATACCAGGAACATAACAATGAGTTCAGTGTACTTAAATGGTCCCCAAGTAAACATAATCCAATAGACCACCTTTGGAATGGGGTAGAACTGACGATTTGTAGCTAACAAAAAAAACATTAAAAACTATGTTGGTTTAACTTTCTAAAATTAACATAGCCAGGTACATGTTCTTGAATTCAGCATTTGATTTCAGCATTCCAGACTCCTGGAGCGCTACACCAAAGGGTTTTGTCACCCATGGTTTTCAGCCGACAACAGAGTTGGTGCATATTAGCTGGCAAAGAGATCAGATGAACGTGTAAAGACCAACCCAGAGTTTGTCCACATGGCCTTCAACTTAAGTCTGTATGATGTAGGATCCATCACCTAGCTAAGTCAGCTGTCCACACACACCATCCAATATTGTGTGTCTGCAAAGATAGTACCAGCTACATATGAAAGACTCTAGAAGGTTGCTGGCAGAACTGAAGGAAAAAGAAAAAGGCAATGTTGTCGCACTCTTGTTCTCTGAGCATGGCATAGTCCAAAAACATGCAGCTTTGGTGAACTGGAAACTTTAAATTGCTTGAACGTGTGACTGTGTGTGTGGTTGTGTGTGTGTTTTTGATTGTGCTGTTTAACAATCAAATAAAGGGCCAGCTTCAGCTCTCCATCGAGTCATTCCATAACTAGATCACAGCTGACTGCAATGTACACACATACATACGGTTGATGATCCTACACTCATTATGTGATTCTTAAACCATTTTAACAACGCACAGAAAATATCCATGGTGTAAACAGGATACCACAGACCTTCATTTTCGTCTCCTACCCTCTTTTCATCAAGACGTCTGAACTCTATTAGATATTAAATAGAACTCGAATCGATTATTTCTCAATTTATTAGCAGAGTAGTACACAGCTTTTCAGTGAAACACACACCACTATTTTAAAATATGATGAGACCTTGAGGCTGAATGAGCTTGCAAAGATAAAGATAATAACCATGAGTTGCTTTCGAAGTGTACAGGAGTGTAAGGACTTTATTATAAATATTGGAACCAACAAGATCCCAGTGTGAGTTATACTGTATGTATCTGTAGACTGTGGCAACCTACAGAATAAACAAACAAAAAAATCCAAAGGGTCGCATTCCAAATTTTGGCGTGTTTTATAGTGTGCTTAACATCCAGTTGCTGAAGTGGCAAGATTTGTCAGGCTTAGCTGAGTCTTCTGTATGTATTCTGGGCATGGAGTTCATAAGACCTGCAGTGTTCCTCTTGTCTGCCCTTACCTCTGTGAGGAGGCAGGAAGTAGTGTCTGTGAGGTCAAGCTAATATTTACAAACTCTCACCATCGTCTCGGTCTCTGAATAATTCAGACATGAGATTCTCAAATATGGACACGTTTGTCTGTCTTTTTCAAACCTTGCTCTCTGTCTCTCCATCACAACCTGTCCTTGCTTCTCATTTTATTCTCCATTTCTTTATAATTAATTTCCTCTTTTTTTTTTTTACCTCAATTCACTGCTTCTGTTCTCTTTGCCATCTGCTTGTCAATCATCATTTGCTGTGAGCGGAGAAAGGCTTAATTGATTTTACGTAGTGAGGGGGAAAAAAAAACCCCCTCTGTATGTAAAATAGAACTGGCTGATTATTGCGTCCAACACGAGATGTCATATAAACAAGAACCTAGCGATCCAGCACCATGGCTTTCAATGTTTTGATTTCTGCCAAAAACGCGTCTGTGCACGTGCATCTGCTGTTAATATTCTTAGCGGGATTTTCTAACAGGTTTCTATACATCACATCAAACATGCCAAGAATAACCAATGAAGTTCACTAACCCTGCTATCTGAATATCAAGGTCTGTTTACACGGAAAAACTAAATGGAGCTCAGCTGTCATCTTTCATTAGCACTCCACAAACATCTGAATGTGACCTTAACCCTGCTAGAATCTCACACGATCACCCTTGAACACTGCTTTTTGAACGTGTTCTGAATTGCCCTCTTTTACATTCACATTAGATGTGGCAGTGATGGAAAGCTGAGTACGTTCATGCTGATGCAGAGATTCAGCTTTGCTTCGCATTTCACAATCTTTGACATAAATGTGAGCACGAAACTGGTTCTTTTTTTTGGCACAAAAGCAAAAACTTATGTGGGGCTGATTTAAAAGTAATGGTAGTCTTTTCCATATTTTGCCAATAATTTATGTTTAAAGCTCTCGAGTTTCTACTGGACATCTTGAACAATTGTTTAGTTCCCATTCAACGGGCTGTACTCAGCTGAGGCTGCTGGGTGGAGCTTGGAAGACACAGTTGATTGGTTAAGCTTCCACTTTAAAATATTGTAGTGACAAAAAAAATATCATGTGAACACTTTTTGTACTATCACAGCTATTATAAAAGTAATAGATTAAGCATTTCACATTTCAGAATCTTTCCTACTGGCTGTGACACCAGCAATAGAAACCATTTGCTACCAGCGATGCTCACGGCATATACAGGACAGTTGAGGCAACGTCCTAAAACAGTGACCTTCCAATAAAATGGCTGCCCACTTTCCTGCTCTGGGCAAAAACAAACCAGCCCCTGGTGGTTCTGGCTGCCATCCTATGGCACCAAATCTAAGCTTAGGCTGGAAAAACACAGAGGGAGAAGTAAACCCTGTAAACCAGGGTATGCCAATCAAAATATCCAGGATTCACGTTTCTGTGGGCAGTGTATTAAAAACCGAAGCTCAATAACCAAGCACACACTGAGGTCAAATCAATCAAACTAAAAACACACCCGAGTGCTGACCTGGGTTTCTTTCTTTTTGAACAAACATTACAGAGATTCTCGGATAATTTCAGAGTCCATCACGATCCAAAGGGATGATCTCACTGTGCACAAAGGGATGAGGCCGAACTGCTGCACTCACCACATACTCGAAGACCAGAGTCAGGGTTTCCTTGGTGTGGATGATGTCATGGAGTAGCACAATGTTGGCATGCTTCAGGCCTTTCAGGAGAGATGCTGCAAAGAGACGGACAAAGAGATGGCTCAGCGGAGGAGTTGATCGACAGTGTGTCTTCATTAGCTTCATCATTATAATACAACATGCATCCTCTAAAGCTACACTGGATATAGGGGATTAGGAAAGTTTTCAAAAAAGAAAGAGTGGATGTTCTCACAGTAATTAGTCAACACAGTTATGTTGTAGAAAGCCTTTATTATTTTACGGGCCTGTGTTTTCTCAGATGAGGCTGTTGGCTGGATCTGATTAGCACCATCCATTCATCCATGCTTTTATTTCGTCTCATTTTCTGTAATGCGCTTCAGTCCTAACATACCCAAAATGCAATTTTCTCAAGCCGCATCCTCCACCTCGTCCTGAAGTATTCTAAGGCTTTCCTTGGCCAAGTGTGGTATATAATCCCTCTATTCTGCCTCAACCCTCTTCCAGCATTAGGGCTCCAGAGAGCCTCCCTAGTGAGGCGAACATTACCATTCAACAGCACGGGCCGCCGTCATGCCAACAGGGAGCAACGCCAGGCCGGAAAATTGCTTTCCATTACAGAAATATGACAGCTCAGGTCCCTATATGCAATGTGAATGCAGTGAGAGCCGTGATTGTACCTGCTGGCCTTGCAGCCTATTTCTAGCTGAATGATGACTGAGTTGCTATCACGGACATTTCGGCAACGTTTGGAATATGGTAGGCTTTTCGGCAATGTTTACATTCATCCAAGATTTCACATTTTGGTCAACTGTGTCGTCTTGCACTCACTGACAAATCTGGGGGAATTTTTTTTTTTTTTCAACAAAGTCCCTTAAGCCAATGAGAGTATCAAGGGAAATGTCAGTCAGATGCAGTCAATGTCAGCGATTCCACAGAAGTCGCCTGGGTGTGCCAATACCGAGTCTTCTCTCATCACGTCTGGGGAAGCCCTGTCATCAGCAGGGACCGGCATGCACAGAAAGTTTAAATTTGGCAATGTGATCTGATTTGAAGAAACTAAACTGACTGGCTGTATTCCACTTCTCACTTGAGGGATGCCATAAATTGATTGTTAGTACACATGCATTATCACAATAACAAAGCAATTAATGATCCAGTGCAGAGTGTGCCTTATTGGAACTCCGTCACTTGGGGCTGCAACTCCATCCCTGCCGAAATTTTACAGCAGAGGATCACACGCTGCTCTGTGGCTCGACATGAGCATGTCAAACAGGTGCACTATAGTGGAAGCATATTTTAGGCAGACCAGACTAAATTATCATTGAAATGTGCCTCACCCCCCATGCATACTGAGAAGATCAAACAAATAAAAAGGCGTGTTAAGCATGGTTGAATGCTGATTCTGCTGGATTTAATCATATTGATATGACTTGTCAGGGATATCTGTGCGTGGAAGTACTACAGTATATGTCTTAAAATGCTGTGCACATCTACACAGATATAGTGTAAAAAAGAATGGAAATTGGATCTAATTAACCTGTGTACATGTAGAGTTCTCAGTAATAACAGGCAGAGAGTGAATATAGAATCACACAGAGCGAAAACAGAAACGTTCTAAATCCTAAATCCAGCCTCACTCACTAGTTTCAATCGTGCAAAATACTGTATGAGCTCAGAATTTCTGTCGAATGATACTAGGTTGTCTGTCCATATTTTCCAATAGAGGAGTGCCTATTACTAGACTGGATTGGGAACACCACAATATTTGTACAAGGATCTGAAAGCCCAGAAAATTCCATCTCATTTTCAGTTCATTACAACTTTGTCACTTTGTCATTTGCAGAAGGCGCTGTTTTGGCTGGGTAATTAGGCTCTTTTGGTGCACATCATTTCAGTGCCGTATGGCAATACATGGTACAATGGGGTCATCATACTTAAACTAGCATTAGTAAGAACAATTTACATGTAAGTTATAATAGGTTTCAAAGGTGTGATTAGACTTAAACCTCTTTCTGCAGCAATTATAGAGATTGGAATTGCATGCAAACAAACAGTTGACTGAAACCTCTTCCGCACACACGGAAGCATCATAGGGAATAGTTTCATTAGGACAAGAATATGAGAGCGGCATAATAAGTGGCATTTTATTATAAGATCTAAATGGAATTTTCAGACTGTTGCCAATGAGTCTAGTTTAGCAAACACAAGGCTTCTTTTCCAAGGGCACGGGGACGTGTTGATGGACACATAATGCAGAGAGGCAGTGAGTAATGGAGCTTCATGAATACATTCATCCTGTAGGAGGACCAAAAGGTTGTTAAAAAATCTGATCAGCACCTCAAAGACAGGACTTCTCTCAGTAAGTAGCAGGTTAGCACTACAGTCAGATACACCTCAAAGATACTGTCATCCGTTTGAAGATCCTTGTGCACCTCAATCCCCTCCAATACACACCTTCACCACATCTCATCCTCAGTAATGGGCCTGAGTATGTGTCTGGACCGTCATCTACACTCACACACACACGGTCTGTGTCTTTGGTCTGCATTACTTTATTCACCACCAGTCCGCAATTATGTGCACGTATCAGGCTGGGAGCTTCCTCCGCATTAATTGCTGAATTAGTTCAATTTCAAAGTGCCTGTCTGATGCACTCACGTGGGGAGAGAGAAAGAGAGAGAGTGAGAGAGAAAAAGAAGGACAGAGAGAGAGAGAGAGAGAGAGAGAGAGAGAGAGAGAGAGAGAGAGGAGAGCGTGTCTCTGATTTTAGCAGATCAAACTGAGTCCTTTTCTCATTTAAATTCAAACACCCTTGTGCCTGTGGAAGTGAGAGCGGTGTCTCCTCACGTTCTCCCACTTGTGCTTGTAAACACAAGACCTCAGCACCGTCACAAGAGAAACCAGACCAGGAGATGGAATGTACTGCTGTCATACACAGAGAACAACCACAGCTGGCACACCACCAGACAGTTCCATGTATGAGCACTCGGTAAAATGAAGGATCAGTATCATCTCATTTTTTGAGTCTTTGGTGATATAAAAAAATAAATAAATCTTAAATTAATACTCTAAAGATAACCAAGTAACATACTATCATTAATTCATGACAATGCAGCACAGCGACACAGTACATCAGCACTACAATAACTTAAGCTCATTCATAAAGCCTCCGCAGTGCTACTGAACAGGTTGAGTTTCCACTAGTGAAATGTTGTTGGTGTAAGCCTTTATAGTGCGACCCAGGTAAAATTCAGTAAATAAAACTGGCAAGTGAATTAGCATTTACATTTTTAAGAGTATTGTCTGGTGTCAGCAAAGTAAACAAAATGGAAACAATGCTATTTCCATCTATTTGTTCAAAGTGCTGAAACTGTGAAAGAAAGAAAATAATCTTAAAAGATAAATGAGAGGCACTCAACAAGAATGCCTTTGTTTGTGATGAAAAAAGTGTTCCACAGGAGGGCATGAGCTGTGTAAATCTGGTATATTCTGAATTATCGCCCTGTTACTGTTATGACTTTCACATGGTGAGTGAATCTTATTTTGCCAGTAAGAAATAAACTCATTATTTTAACACCTTAGTTGGAAATTAGGCTGATTTCAAACAAGTGAATTGAATAAGAATGACAAATTTATTGTGTTAACTGAGAATAATCCCTCATCAGGCCATCTGTCAGCGTGACTGAGCCCGTCACTGCACCCTGTGGCACCCAAAGACTTCCAGCATGCTCTAATTTCCATTATATCAGCAAACCAGCACTGAAGAAAAAAAGGAGTTGATGGGGTGTTATAATAACATTCTGGCAAGATGAAATCCAAAAGGGCTGAACAGAACAGAATCAGACAGTCAAAATGGGCATTTTAATGAAGCTGCAGTGTTATCTTCTTCAAATTCATTTTATTAAAATCAAACTGCATCTACTGTATATCAAAGCCTGTGGAATTAAGTATCATATAACATACACAGGTTTATATATGACAATATGACATCATGTTTGAGAATCATACAGTCAAAGTACCTCGGTAACCTGGATGCTGAGTACCCAGTTTGTTCGGATTACGATCCTATTTTGAGAATAAGTGGTCCCCCGATGGGACCACCTATGATTTTTTTCATATGGTCATAGGTCAGCGAAATGTAAGTTATCCATACAAAACAACAGCTTTTCACTTTTAAATTACAACTTTAAAATTAAACACATCCAACAACACAGCATGCTATGATACCAGGAGAAATCGGACTAAATATTGCTAATTAAATTTTTAGGACTACATAGGAATGCACACACATGCAATATGTGTCATGGATACACATGCACAGTGATAGAGTACTAACTGATATTTTACTGACAATACATAAAACATTGGAAAATCCCAACCTAACTAATGTTAAGCATGATAGGTATGTCTTGACTGACTGGAGTGATTCCATCCATTTTAGGCTGTGTCTAAATATCAACAACCACCAACATTACAACTGTTGTGTGCTGACAGTGTGTAATCTGCGGTTACTTTCCAAGATGAGTGAGAGCGGTTGAACTCTACCATTAACTGCAGTAAAATGTGCTTTTTATGTTAAGGCCTCATCAGATATTTGTTTAATGTGCATAATCAGCCATGACTGTTATGTAATCATCTTACGTCTGATGACACTGTACACATACAAACAAATCAAAACACACTAATTATGAGTTTGGATTGGCTACTTCCGCTTGCATCACACAGAGCTGCTGGGTCATGGGTGAAAAATACACATGCTCTGAACTAAAAAGCAGGAAGTGTTTCTCTGCTTGTCATTTCCATTTTACTCCCATCAAACTACAAGATATAGCTTCATGAATTTAAGATTTTTTATGGCGCATTTCATCCAAAATCCACTTCTTTCATTTCTGTGTTTAATACTTAATAACCATTTTTATGACAGGATTTGGTAATTTCTGCAATCTTTGCAAAAAGGAAATGTACAGTGGGAAGCACAGAGAATCTAACAATGTCAGTTTAATGTCATTGCAAAGATTAGTGATATTCCTCCAATCTACAGAAAATAATGGCTAGGTCAAGTCATGTAAGTGTTTCCTGCGTGACTGTGGTCTTACACGAACAGAACCATGTTGCATTATTCAAGAAAACATTAATGACAAAATTATAAACGATAGTTTATAATAGTCACTGTATAAATACTCCAATAATTAATTAATAATTAACTAATCATTTACTGTTTCACTACAGTATACCAGTAAAATTGAATATGTAACAGTCCTACAGTGAATATCAGTTAAATTACCTTCTCTTATGGCTGTGAAGGGTGTACCCTCCTCCTCTTGCAGGCGAATCACCTTCAGAGCCACCAGTTTGCCATTCACCCTGGAAACCACACACACACACACACAAACAAAGTCTAATAATCTGGTTGCTTTGTGAAATGAAATGAATAATCTATCTAAACGGCAATAATGATCTAAATCAGTCAAGCTGGACAACAACAACAGTTATTAAATGTAATTCAGCGGCAGTGGAGTGAGACGCAGTGCCAGAGGATTACAACTGAATGAAGCTCACCAATCAAAGACAAACAAAATAACTGTTAATGAAAATAGTCTGTAGATTCTTATATTCAAATGTGGGAGTTTTCAATTTCTAGAATAGAATTATCAACACCCTGACAACTGGCTGAAAAGTGCCAATCAGGAAAAACAAAACTATTGAATCAATAACACCTATTCTGCAGTAAATATTAAAAAAAGATAAATGAAATTCCATATATGGAACGCACAGCTCTGTCAAGGTAATTAATTCAAGCAGGCACAAAAATTAAAATAAAGTAATGGAGCGAGAGAGAGTGAGAGAGAGAGAGAGCGAGAGGGACTTCAACAAGCAACAGAATGTCTGTCACACATATAGATGTTAAGATGTGTGTCACATCATCTTAACTAAATCAGCTCTCTCACTCACACACTCTTCCTTTCTCTCCCTCCCTCTCTCAGTCTTGATTTCTTCCTTCCTTTATCTCAGGCAGGGGAAGAGGGCACCCAGAGGTAAGAAAGATCAGCATTAAGGACATGTCGTTGTGGCAACAGCTCCAACAACAGATGCTTTTCTCCATCAAAGAACAGGCACTTCCAGGATCAAATCATCAATTAAATCCAGCTAAATCATTAATCCACTGACAAAGAGACCTTCTATGCAGATGTCAGGATTTGTATTTAACAAAAATTTATGGGAGATTGTGCCCACCAGTACGCAAACTCTGACTCTGCGTACAGACATTTTGGAGGCTGGAAGATGTAGCGATGCTGACGGAGAGGAAGTGAAATGAGGCCAGATTTCATAACACTTCTTCTCACAGTCACTCCATCACATCTAAAGTGTAGTTAAAACACTTGCTCTTAAATAGCCACTCCATAATCAATCCGTTTCCGTTTAGAATGTGTAATTCCAGAGCCACAAATGATTTTGATTCAAAGGTTATATCTCGGTTACATCCTGTGGTGACAGCAGCTCGACTTATTTGCTCCTTGCTGTGATTCCAAACCCGCAGAACGTGAAGGAAAAGCACACAGACACGTGCTGCGTGTAGCTGCGCTGAGAAAACACCCTCCCTCCTTAATCCAAAGAGATTGGGAGCATCATCCAGAGCCACGTCTCCCTCTTCAGCGTGTACACTCCTTTCCCCACGAGCAGCTGCTGACAGCAACATCAACATTGTTCTCCTGCTCATCTAACTTTCTTTGATTTGTTATCCCGCTGCTAAGACCAATAAACTAACATCCCCACTGAAAGTTTGTATGTTCGAGTCTCTGTAAAGTTTCTCTTTTTTGTCTTGTGTTCAGGCATCATTTGCATTCATCACTTACAGTAAATTGCCGGAGTGTCATGGGAGGGGCGTAAGATTTTTGTTAGCTTTGCTGTAATCTCATTTCCTCCAGCAGTAACAATGCTGCACCACGTGATCAGAGCTGGTAAGGACTTTGACCTGACCCGGTAATGCATCAGCTCGGACCTGACATGATTAGACAGAATAAAATTCTAAACCAATCTGACTCAGATTCTGGGTTTTAGTCACTTGACCCAGTGGACCTTCTCAGACAACGTCAGTGATTTCTCATGCACACGTCACTTACTTGCTCTTGCCTTTGTAGACTGTGGCATATGAACCTTCTCCCAGCTTCTCCAGCTTTTCATAGGAATCTGCTTTTCCAAATTTGGGGCTTGTAGGCTGAGGAAAAAAGAGGACACGTGTAAAATATTCAATGCAGTAAAGTGCAATATGAAACGGAATTCACAGAAGACATTAAAAGCCTCTGAACATTATGAAAATGTGGATCCTCCCCGGCTCGATCATGTGGGAGGTGTAATGTCAGCAAGGAGCACAAAGAACTTCAGAAAGTCTCAAAGACCACTTTACATTAAGTGGTTCCTACAGACAAGTTTTATTGCCCCCGCAGTTCATAAAGAGATATTCAGTAATAACTGTTGGAGATGAACCCCAGCTCTGCCTGAGTGGATCTTCTTGGAATGAAAAGGAGAAATTGCCATGCTGAACTTCCACCACTTAAGACTTGCCCTCATTATTTTATGTCGTCGGCTATATAAATACATTAGGGGGTTAGGGTGATCTTCTAATGATTGGAGGATTGCCGATTCGATCCCCTGCTCCTGGTTACCTCAGCTGTGTGCGTGTGAATGTGTGTATGAATGGGTGAATGCGAGGCAAACATCGTTTTGAGTGGTTTCTGGACTAGACGTGGGCTATAGTAATGCAATCCGTTTAGCATTTAAATCAGACTAAAATATTAACTACTCAGCAATGCTAAATTGAATTCAAGCTGAGTGATAAAAGAAGACACAACCAAATCAAAACCAACAAATCGTTTTTGACCTGTATTTTGTTAATTGGTAGTATGACAGATTCACAGGTATTTACTGTCCACATCTTAATTTGCCTTTTCCTCCACTGCTGTTACCCTACCGTCCTCTGCAGCACTAACATGCTTAGCATTTTTGAGGGCTTCTCTAAACAATTCCTAATTCCCACCTGGGACTAAGCAGGAAGTGAAACTGTATCCCTTAAAAAAAACTGAGTTAGAAGGAAACATTTTCTCCTGATGGACTCCAAAACGTCTCAGAAAGTGAAACGCAATCTCCACTCTAAGAGAATCTCCTCACATGAACTTTGATTTTAACACTGATTTTAATAAATGAAACTCATGCACTATCCGCAGCGCTCTATCCTAAACTTGGATTCCCATCCGTTCTTTCAATCTATTCAATTTTGTAAGAGAGGAGAAATAAATGTATGATTTTCTTTACCCGCCAAATGTGTTCCTTCTCGACACTAGATAATATGTGAGTGCAAGTTTATTGCAAGTTAACACGTTTCTTATTTTCTTAGCCAATATTCCATTCGAAGATAACATAAAAGGCAAAATATCAACCATACTAGGGATCATTAATGAAAATACAATAAGGTTACCATACTGCACTTCCTCCACACTGAGCAGCCTAAATTAAGGTTTGCAGTCCACTCACTCTCACATACCAACAGAACTTACAAGCAGAAATATTAACGCGGAACATTAAGTGCTACACACACATCCAGAGTCTGGCTCTGGCCAATGTCAACGTCCAAATGCAGCATCCACACTGAAGCCAGCAGATGAATCAGCTTTGAAAGGTGGAGGCCATTCACAGGCTTAACAAGGAGCTTCATTTGTTTAAAAGGACAGCTGTTTGACATCTAGCTTCAAGGTAATGTTTTCAACAGTGCAATAGTGCTGCATTTACATTATGGATATACCCGTTACTTCACGTGCTTCACATTGAAAACAGAAACCTTTTGTTTTTGTTGAAACCAAATGTCAAAGTTTCCCTCCAAGTGCACTGCTGATACGAAACATATTATCATTATTCTTATTTTGATTTAAGCATCTGCTTTAAAATTTGTGCAATGCAGTTGTTCACATTGAGTAAAAACAGACTAGTTTTGGTACCGTCTCTTTAATGCCCCATTCTGACAGTTTCTACATTGTTCTGATTGGACAGTTGTGTCAGGCCTGACTTGGCAACACCTACAGAACAGCAACATGGTGGACTCAACGGACTTGTACTTGGTGTGCGCGAACAGGTGCGTAAGAGGGTACGGTGACATGCTACATGATGAGGTCAACATGTTCTGGAAGTAAAGCAACAATCAAAGAGGACGCTGTCAGGGCAGGAAGCAATGGGTTTGTCTTACTGAATGTATTTCTAGAGGTGTCAGCCTTTGGACCTTGTGACAATGTTCAAAACATTCTCACGTTATAGTTAGAAAAATAATACAACAATGCTTATTCTGCCCCTTTTAACATTGAACTGAGATAAAGAGTTTACAGTGTGTTCTAGATTGGCACTTACTATCTTTCACCTGGGCAGTATCTTTTTTTTAATTCCTTGGGACATTACTGATTAAAGCCTACTTTTCTCTTTGGAAGGGGCTGATAGAGAGGCGGGGCAATGAGGAAATCTTCTCTCTGTCCAGGTTGTCTGTGAAATGTTTTAAAGAGGGGGAGAAATGTACCAATTTTCATAATTATAGCTCATAGAATCCATTACCGTCTTTCGTTGATGATGGCAGGCAATCAGTCACAGCCCATGTTGCCGTTATTAAATCTCATTTGCGCACACATTAATTAGGTTTGCTACATTCAGGGCGAAACAAAAAATAGAAACACCTGCAAATCTCATCTGCATTTCATTGCAACGTCATTTAATTGTGAGGGAACACATGAGCATTAATTAGTTTCAGTTTTTTCTTGTTGCTGTTGTTGTCATCCAATGCTGGAAACACATCATTATCAAATTGCCTCTCGTTTTGTGCAGAAAATTGATTGTTGTTAACTTGTGCACATTAGCAACTCATGATATCAGAAGTTTGAGATGGATAAAATGGATGGATATTGGTTGGATGGATAATGCATCAAATCATTCGGTAAATAAATTTAAGTGCATCGGATTGCCTCAGGGCAAAAGATTTTCAACATAAATATGAACACAAGGTCTGAGTTATTTATGAAATTTAGGGCAAATTCAACTAAGCAATGAAGAGCTAAGTCAAGGATAGAACACTGACATACATGAAGAATTAATTTGATTTATTCCATGTTTCTGACAGTAAAATTATCAGGTAACTTGTACTAATCCCATCTTTCAACTCTATCGCCTTCTATTGCTACCATAGAATAGAAAAGAATAAACCCCTATACTGCCAGATGAACTCACATGTTGTAAGTATTATTTACAGTATTACGTGCACTTACAGAACTTGGACTGGAGTGTCTGCGCAGTTTTGGTGACTCCTTGCCGGCAGATGAGCTCTTGGCGTTGATGCATGCATTGTTCTCAGAGTGGACCCTCTTCACCTGGCTAGCAGGCTTCTCGAACGGGTCAAAGCCGCTTTGCGTGCGCTGAACTCTCACCTTCTTGTCCTCAGGGATGGTGTCCAGGGGCTTGATGACCGAGTCTGATCCCTGGCAGCTGCGTGTGGACATCTTGGTGACACATATCTGTGAACATGCCAGAAGAAAAGGTAAACAAACAGAACGGGAGAATAAATGAGCAGTCAGAAATATTCTCATCTGAGATTTCCACTGTTCAGACCAAAATTCCACATCCTGACTGTTTTTCATTTTTCCCTATGGTAAGCTTGCCACCATCTAGATTCTTACCAACACCTGTCTGCAAGGGTATTTGCCTTTTTCTCGGATCAAACCAGCTCGCGCACCACTCTGACACGCATCTCTACATCTCTACACTTTTGTGCAGACAAGCTGAAGATGGTCTCTTACAGGCCCATCAGGTAAACAAACTGTCCTTCGCATGCCAAGTGTATCTCCTCACACAAAGTGCCTTCCCAGCTCTTCCTCGCCTGCAGTCTGTACATTGGACACAAAAGAAGCAGGCGGCATGACATGTTTTGCCACGGTTCTCTTCAGATTAAATATTTAGGCCTGGGCTCCCCTGCAGGAGGAAGAACTTCTAATTACTCTGATATACAAGCTGGAGTCACGTTGCAGCTCGCTGGCAGGTTCTTTACATAGGCCAGGTTTCATTGTACACACTGAAGCTTTTCCCACTGTATAACTTCTATTCTCTGTACTGGCATCATGCAACAATCCATCTAAGGTCATTTTTCAGACTAGACCATTACTTCAGGTCCAAATGACCCCTTTAATTGTTCCAGTGATGCATGCATGTACTGTTTCATTCTGTTCAGTTTCACACATGGAAAACGCCAAACAAATGAAACTAGATCAACAAAAGCTAGGATTGGCCAGAAATATCCTGAGGGACAAAATTAAAACAGGAAGTAGTTTGTGATAAAGAAATGGCTAGATAACAGGGAATAAAGACAGAATAATCACAGTTAGTCATGCAATGCTGCCATTATTTTTGGATTTCCTTAAGAATAATGAAAATAAAAGATTAATCGTTATGTTACGTTATATCAGATTATGGCTCAGACACACATGGAGTCATACATAGACACACAGTGCACTGTTAAAATTGTCCTCTCGAGTCACTAATGTTTTAAAAGTAATGCAAAATAGCTTGCTTGATTGGCACCCTTTTATGCTTAATCTTCTTCCAGTATTAATTGTAGTTGCCTTGACTGCAAACGTGAACTTCCCCCTAACATGTTGTTTGAAAACAGTCAGAAAATGGTAAAATCATCATATATAAACAGAACAATTAAATTCATAACGTCAATTATTTGAGTTATCACAAAATAATGAGAAGATAGAAATTTGTTTATTTACAACTGCCATTTTTTTTTCAAATTATTAAGAGAGCAGAAACAAAAGTTGCCATCATTTGTGATCGCTTGTTGACAGCTGATACATGATAGTGGTATCAGCTATACAGTCTCTGACTAGGCATGGATATCCTAATCGGTGTCAGATTGTGTTTGGTTTTCGAGGAAAGTATCCTCTACTGTACTCTTAGTTGTATCTTACGGAAATATATTATAACCATTTTTATCCATTCACAGTCACTGAAATTATGGAAAACTTATTATGACTTGCCTATTCCATTTATACTTTTATTTTAAATATCAATTTTGCTATGATCACTTCTTACTTATCGCAACATTCAGTTTCTGCAATGTGAACGACTTTGAGAGAATATATGGATAATTCTACAACTTACAAAGGCTAAAGGACTTATGTATTCCACTTTATTTACTACAAAGGACAATATTTCGGATGTAATACTTACATTTAATTGTGATGCTAGCTTGCCTGTGTGTCTGCGTGTCTGTTTAAGCTAGCAGACCTGTAAGTTATTGTTACTGTGTGAAGAATCATTGCATACTGTCACAACGACACCAAGGTAGGTAAGCTAACATTCACATTGGATTGAATCATGCCAAATGAACCATATTCACTCTGCTTCTAGTTTGCCCTGAAATACCATTTTCTTTGCTGAGTTGGTTCCCCTCTCTTTGTCAGCTACTCGTTTACTGAACAGCTCTCTGGCATTTGAGCTGACATACTGCCATGTTTGGCAAAAGTAGCAATACTGACATTTTAAAATGGTACCCGTACTCATTTTCCTTCCTAACTATTCTAGTCCACTCCAGCTTCTACAATGGAGACACATAGACGCCCGTACACACATGGCTACTTGGTCCTTGAGTAGATTAGCAGCCCCGCTTCCTCCCACTCGTTGTGTTTGTTGTTGTATGATTGCAAAAGACAGAAACTACAGCACAGACGGAGCCTTCACAACTGCTCCTGATTGAAAAAGAGGACAGCTGGAGCGGCGTATGGAAATAGTTACTCTTTGAGACAAATGATGACAGAAAAAAACATTTAAACAAGACTGCATGTGAAAGATGCTCAATGTTAACAAAGGTGTTAACGGAACTATTTTGACCTCCTCTTTCAGCGTGGCACAAAGGTTAAACAAATTTAAACAATTTTTGTATATTTCTTGAATGCATATTTCTTTCAACGTTCTTCTTGTTGTTGTCTTTTCTTTTTTTTCAAAGCTGCTGAAAAGCATTTGAAAAACTTTGCCAAGTAAACCTGAGATTGTTTGGGATTTATTTTATGAACCAAATGTATTTCTGACTTCATGTGGCTTAAAATACAATAAAATTTCAGGTATCGGTATCAAGCACTAAAATATTGGTAGTCTGCCATTCCTACTCATAAACCACTGTTGAGTCATTTCATTTTGAAAGGAGACTGAATAAATATCTATAAATTAGCACTACTTCTGTCGGTGGCACACGGGCTGATGCTAAGATGCCAGTTTGCTGAGTCACCCATGACTCAGGCACTCAGCACTCTAACTGACGACTCGAGTGAACCTAAATTGCCAAAAGTTCCTGAAACAATGGGCAGACACAGATTGATATGGAGTCTATTGACTATGCAGGAGGATTACTGCGGCTATTTGGTAGATTCGGCCATGGGTCGAGTCGTACAGTCGTGGAAAAAGTGAACGTTTTGCCAATCAAAACAAGCTGAAAGTAACGGGAAACACAGAGCTGCAGAGTGGCGTAATGATTATCAGTGGGGATCAGCCATATCCTTTCAGATTACAGAGACTTGATTCAATTTTCTTTCAGTGGAGCTGTATATCTGGAGATAAAATCATGCTCGGCCAAGGCAGAGTGGACGATTTAACACTTCTTGGTTACTACAGTAAATTCTATAAGTTCTGTCAACTGACAGGCTAATGGACTATACTTCAAGCTAATGTTATTATAGGGTATCCTCTACAACCTCCATTTGTTATCAGGTGGTCGAGCTCATATGTTTTATACATCTTATTTTGAGGATTGATGCTTGCTAGGTAGGAGTCTTTTTCTTCCATTAATCCATCTGACCACATGAACATATCTTCATATCATTAGAGGCCTGATGCAGGGGACCCAACCAAGGAGCATATCTCACTTAAAAGCCCTTTTAACTGGGACACGGTGGTGGAAATAACAGATGGAGCTTCCAGACATGTCATCATACACACAAATTAAATCAAATGGCAGTGAGACAAAATAGACAAAACACTGTCATTTATTAAAGCAAAGTCATGCAATTGATATAATAATGTTTTACAGAGAGAGCAGATCGTCTACACATGATGACAAGACTCTCTGCTCATGCTCCTGAATAAATTTTGCCTTACTTGACTGTCATCCTTATGAAAGCGCTCATCGGTTGTCTGTCTGGCTGCAGCATTAGGGGAAAGTTTCTGTGATGGCTTTCCCAGTGTCTATTTTATTTGTGCCTCTATTTGTTGCATTTGCACAGTGGTTGACCCTGGCTCACATTTCCCTTGGATTTGAAAAAATGTTGGAACTCTATTCAAGCTGTTTGATTAGTCTTTTGTAAAAATTTCAGTTAACCAAGTGAATAAATATCCAAATATGTACCGAGACATCAAAAAAGGATTCGCACAGCTGCGGCTCAAATCTTTGAAGGGATTTATTTCTGATTTCTGGAAACAGAAACAGTGCTTTCATGTTTGTACACAAAAGTTTTGTTTGTTTGTTTTTTGTGAATAAAGAATGAAGATGAGCTGCAAATTTCATTTTCCCATAGCAACATGTTGGACAGAAACCACTTCTCCAACTTTATTCACTTTTTTGCTTCCCCATTTTGCAGTGAGCATAAGCAAGTGGCATGTGTGCACACGTATATGCAAATGCTTGAGTGAATACCGCATGCTCCCAAACTCACAGTGTTTCTCACCACTTTCTCTCTCCCTTTGTGTTTTGAAAACACTGCTGCTGTTCTCTACCTGCAGGATTCTGAACATTTCATGATGATTGTTTAAATTTGTTGTGCTTCCACTCTATATCAGCACATATTTTTGCACAAAGCTTTTCTATTATTGTGAGTGAATGCAAAGTGCTGCCACACCACTGATTTCTGGTCCACTGGACTCCTCCCACCATGCTGTCCACTGACTGGACACAATGTGAATGTGTGAGTATAACAGTTATGCATTTAAAAAATTCCTCTGTCAATTTTCCACCCCGTTATCAATGTGACAAATAACAGTAATGTAATGAAACCAAGAGGTATTTGAATAACAGTGGCTAGTATGCAAACATTAATCCCAAACCCACTGAAGATGTTATTATGCAAACACAGTAAAGGATAACAGCCAATAGCCAAAGTTATTCCCCTCCATAGAAGTTACTGTATGCCTATCGGTTTAGTATTAACATGCTCACAGAGTCTAAATGAACTTAAGCAAATATAATCAAAAATATAACAAGGAAGTACAGAAAACTTAAAGTATTCAGTTGCGAACACGACGACAACGCCCGTTGTTCAAAATTGTTGATTGCGTTACGTGAATTTGCCCTGCCTTAACGGACATTGTTTATAGAATGGGAACAACCCACCAAGACAGGAAATTCCTCCTGCAGATGCAATTACGCCATATTGATTCCAGTTGAGGGACAGTCTCTTCAATCACTTCGAATCCCCCGCTAGCATTTGATATATCAACACACATGCATAGATGTAATAAAGTTTGTTATGTATAATTTCTTCTGTACTTCTGCAGTGACCCCATTACCCCTCAGGGATCATTAAAACACATCTTATCTTACAGTTGTCATACAATAATGCAATAGGTAGACTAGAGCACAGTGGGCAAGACTAATGCATCTCCCCAGGAGTAATCACTGATGACATTAACTTGAAGGATGACCAAAACCCCAATGGCCATAAAGGACCAATAAGTCATAAAGTCTACTTATGTGCTCGGCTAACTCATGGGTTTCAGCCATGTTAACCCAGCCGCATCCACAACTAACCTGCTGTGAAAATGCATTTCCACTTCACTGAGACAAAGCAGGGCGATCAGCTTGCCTGGGCTCATCTCTCCGGGCACAAGGCAATGATAGTGAGACGATACACAAGAGGAGGGACTGGAAAAAACACCTCAGTCCTCCTCCCCTCTACATTGTCTGGGGTGCACAAGCCTTTGTTTTGCTGTTCTTGAATGGCTTTTGTTGCTGTTGTCTACTGCGACACAACAGTTTGGTCCTGTTCCATGTCTCTGTCAGCGTCTGCTGATGGGCATTGGAACTTAACATGTGAAAAAAATATCACGATAACTGACAAATCACACAGGTTTGAGCTAACCAGGGATGAAGCTCGTATATCTCTGAGCTGACAAGTTATTAAAAGTCACATCTGGTCCATCTGATCGTATTTATACCTTGAAGTTTGATTAAATACATTTTAATGCTATTGCAGTGAACCAATAACCATGATAGATTGTAAAAAAATGTTAAACTCCTCACAGACATAAAATAGATATGGCTTATCTAATGGGTCTATCCTTGGTTAGGAAGAAGATGTTATTGATTTATTACAATGTTTTGTTCCCCAAAATGGCCAAGTTGAAAAGAGAAATCACCATTCAGATCATTTTACTTTAATATATACCCTCAAGCTGTGCTGTTTAATGGATACTGGAAGTTATATTGTGATGAAATGATGTAATTTACCTTTTGGCATACCTAGTGTCCAGCATCCTTGATTTCATCTGGCTTTCTCTCAAGGACATTGAGACTGCTCGCTGCAGATCACTCCCATTAAGTGAATCAGCTAAAAAAAATATGTAAATGCTTTTTTGTTTTATTACAGCAATAGCTTAAACCCTCTTCCTCCTTTTTCATTTTTAAGACAAGCCTTAAGACTTTGTGGTTGAGATTCGAAAGTAATACACGCTATGAAGTGTAATCAAATTTCCCATGGCCCACTGATGGCTCAGATTCTTCATTTGAACAGCGTAGAGACAAACCTTCATCAAAGAAAACATTAACAATCCCGCAAGAAAGAATTGATAAGCATAAGTTACTGTTCAAACTTTTCGTAACAGATTCCAAATCTCACGAAGAACTGCTTCACCTTCTGAAGCCCACCCTCATCGACTCTTGGAATAAACCAGGATACATTTTCTTGTACTGAGCTCATTCTGTAACTCCACAACGATGATGCGTGGTAAACAAAATAAACCGATGTCCTTCTTCACAAGAGGTTTCAGAAGGAACAACCACCACAATGATTGCCAGAAAGAACAGACATGCAGTGGGGTTTTTGGGAGGGTTTCTTTTTTTCTTTTTCTCAATCCTGGAGTTGACCAAAGAGGAGACAAACAATCAGCAACCAGCCAGACTGACTATAACAGAGACACCAATCCGTCAATAACATCATGTCATCAGAGCAAAATCTAATTCTCTCTAAGCTATGTCAATTACTGAGCCATATAGACATATTAGAGGAAGTGACATCAGCTTCTGAGAAAACAGAACCCCTGATTGGCATTCACTGTCACAGATGGCACCCACTGTCACAGAAGTTCCAAGTCATGCCTCAGGTGAAGACAGATGCTGACTGCACTCTAAATTAAATTTAATAATGGATTTTAGCATAATTGAACAGAAAACGCAGATGCTTTTCAAACTTTCCACCTGAATTGAATGTTTTCATAAAATACAAATAAAGCTTTCAACATAGCTGCAATGCTCATTTTTCACTTGAACGGTTCCCCGTTGTCAAACTTCTGTTTGGTTTTGTCTTTGGATTTTGCTCAAAAATAACAAACAAAAGCAATATTGGGTAGAACGAATGCAACATATCGCAGCGGTGCTGGTTTGATTCTGACCTGTGACCTTCGCTGCATGTCATCCCTCTCTCTGCCCTGGCTTTCCTGTCTGTTTCTTTATATTTAGATTTCTTTATTTCTATATCTATAATAATAAAGCAGAAACGCCTAAAGCACCAGTAGTATACATACATTTGGTATTTCTGCTTCATTATGATAGGTACAGAAGGGAGATAGACAAGAAGGACAGCTAAGAGAGAGGGGATGACATGCAGCAAAGGGCACAGGTCAGAGTCGCTGTGGTATGTGACATGCGCTGGCTGTACCAATTAAGCCGCTGGGACACCCAGGAGAACTGTATTTTAAACAGTTTTTGGGATAGAAAAGGGGAATGCAAGCAGATTATAACATAAAGTAAAACTTTAGCTTCCTTTTATGCTTACTGAAGTTGTCATAAAATGACAGAAATCACATCCAAATGTGCTTGCAGCCATCTTGTTTTCCTGTGATTGCAGCTGACATAACATTTGGTGACTAAACTATATAAACTCACAATACATATCAAACCAAGTAGCTTTAGAGGTGAGTTATTCACATACACTGCAGGGTATCTAGGAAAATATATGAAAGCATGTCACAATAATCATTTTGCTTAATGATGACTCAAAAATGACCCCACAGTGTGCGCAGTTAGTTTAGTGTAATTACACTGTCACTGCTTAGAATGAGCTCCACCGTTGCCATGCCGATCACTGTCAGTAACTTGAACAAAGCCTCACACTTCAAAGTGTCCGTGCCCCTCCCTTCAAAGTGAAGGACGTTTCTAAGGTCCGGCAGACATCTGAGGGGAGAAAACGTTCTCGCCGGCAAGTGAGTCTGCCAGACCTTCTACTTCCTGATTAGTGCAGCCAGTTATTGCCTTTGATTGGGATGCTGGAGAACAGAATAAATGGCTGAATTGGCCAGCTTCCCAGCAGCTCCAGCTCCAGGAGTGTGCAGAGTCATTCAGGACAATAACTTTAACATGGCTACATCCTTACCTCAGCCCCCACCCTGCTCTCATTACCTAGCAACCCCGCAGCACATATCCTCATCTTCAAACACACTGTCACAGAAGGCTTTGAAACATGAGCCAACAGCACAGCATTATAATAAAAATACCTCACTAAGCAGAACAACTTTTCACTTTGATACAGTGCAAAAGTGCTGGGGGGAATTTTAAGATTCTGTCTCCATCAAATCAATGCATCTCTTAGGACCCACTTCTCCTTGTGCAGACTTCAAAAAGTCAGGAAAAAACTCAAAAAACTATTTCACTCAAAGTCCTGTCCGACCTCAGTCTCAGCACCACCACCCCACACGCACACTGAATGGATATGATGTTTCATTTGGTCAGCATAAAATGTGATTCATCACGCGCCATCATGTTATGTCAGTGTCATTAGTTAATGCCAGCATGTCTTCACAGGCTGTTAACTCTGGAATTATGGATGCAACCATGCTTCTCACGATTCTGTTAGTAGTGATTCCAAGCATTTTGTCTTCTGTCACTGTGCATCCCTGTACAGAGGCACATATGAAAGCTTTGCATTGAAGTGATGCTGTCTCTCCTGAGGTGTAGCTCCACGGGGTGAGACTCATTTCTCACGCTGGAGTTGAAGCACGAGCATTTTATTTTGACAAAACACACCTTAGAGGATGTGTGTCATGTAGGACAACGGAATCCTCTGAGAATCCTCTAAGCTAAGTAGCTTTCAAAAGTTGATCCACTTTTGAAGCAGGACAAAGACCAAGGAATCAGCCACCATGCAGTCAGTGGACTGGAATGAACTGAGCCTGTTTTGCTCCTCATCCATAGGGCCCCTAGGTTCTATCTTTGTGTCATTTCGATGATGCAAACACAGGAAGGAGTGAAAAAAGCTGCAATTAGGTAGGAGATTTATTGACATAAAGCACCATCAAGTGAACGGATGGCACATTAGGCCTTTGGTGCTGAGATGAGACTGTCACAAACATGTTTTTAGCAGCCGATTCCATCCTGCAAAGTCAATTAATGGAATGGAATGGACTCAACGGTAACCATCATTCTCAGCAGCTCTTTTATCCAGTAAGAAAACATCTGATTAAAGCCCGGCACATATCCAAGGACAGCAATGACAGATATTAGTGTTCCAAATATAGCCCGTTTTAAAATTTAATTTAGCCTGACGCATGAAGCGGCGTGCCATTGTGCATAATCAGCCTTTGTGGTTACCTTGATTATATGATATCTGGCTAACAATAATAAAATCAAATCAAATATATTGCACACAGACCACACATTACCAGAGGTGTTTAGACATTTGAAAGTTTTATATTATGTTCACATTCCACATCTTATAGATCAATTTCTATTTTTCAAACAGATGCAATTGTTTTGTCTTGATGGTTCACATTCACATCTGTAAGTGACCTACATTATCTGAAATGAACTGTGACTGCAGCTTTGGCCGCAATGGTTACACAGGAGCACATTCAATAAGACCTGATCCAAACGTCCATATGAAAAAACAACAAAAATCTCTTTCTACCATAGTCAAGTAATAAAAATCATGAAAAAATCATGCTATATGTTCCCACCGGCCGCCCTTGGCCAGAAGCCTCTCCCTGTATCTTACTTCAACCTGACACATTTAAGCCTATAATCTCTTCATTCTCACACTGACTCCAAGTTGTTGTTGTTGCTGTCCTCCATATTTTCAGGCTGTTAGGAGGCAACACTGAATGATGATGACAGTTGACGACAGACAAAAAAAAAAGAATTAATTAAATCTCATGTGACGCATAATTACAAGATCAGATATGAATTTGACCGACTATAAAACGGACTGAAATCTTATTAGTGAAGCTATTAGTCACTTCAGTAAATCAAAGTAAACTACCAAAATATGGTAACAAATTTTTTCATTATTGTTCACGTTATATCGCAGCTGAGATAGTAGCTGCACATAAGGGCTGTTATGAGGATTATTATGGTGCAAAACAAAATTGCTCTACATTACATATGGGAAATGTTAAATGACTAAAAATCCAGGGTCTTTATACATATTAATGTATTTGTCTTTCTACATTGGGAAGCACAGATAACATTATATGAATACTATATGAAGAGCTATTTGACAAAAATAGATAATGCTTTTGTGAAATGGTTAATGTTCCTATTAATGTCAAACAAACTGATGTTGGGTTAAAGTAGAAAAAAAAATATGAATAAACTAAAACACACAAAGGTTTCACTGATATGAACTGGAATAAAGAGTAAAAAAATTTTGGTTTTTGTTTTTGCAAATATTTTTTGGAGAAGTTGGCATGGTCCATCCTCTCCCTTTGGGCATGGCATTTTCATTGTTCTCAAATGTGATTGGAAACTTCATGCTTTTTCAAACAACATTGCTGTATGAGAGGAGAATGATGAATTGCCCCATTCCTTTTGTGCTTGCCATAGCACAAGACCTAGAACTTTGCTCTGGTTGTTGCATTTGTTCAAACTATAAACCAACATTTTCTAGCTTTGAAACGAAAGATGACTGTTATGAACTGACCTTCTTTCTAGTGTTTATGATAAATCTGATGAATACAAAACCAATGGCGTATGTTTTTAGGTTTGAATAGAGCCAATAATAGCAAAGTAAATGGTGGATTCATGCAATCAAGTGAAGGAGGGGACCTGTCCCAACATGGAAATCCAGGTCAACAAAGCCTTCATAGGCCATCATGAGAGAAATCTATGAGTCTATGTGGTGATAGATTTGGTAATAATCAACATGTACAGAGATCGGCTAAGGAGGGAGATGGTGTATATATAGTCAACAAACTAAAACCCATTTAATTACTTGTTTCTTTAAAAAACTACACATTAGTTTTCCAAAAGCTCATGGTTTTTAGGTCAGGTCTCAACCAGGTCACAAATATTGATATTTTGTGGTGGTGTTACCAGGTGGTATGGATGCATGTGCAATGACTCCATAAGATAGATTGTATGAACACTACAATAGAAGCCAAACATATATCATAAAAATGAGGTGTGTTATTTCTTAATGATGGTACCGCCTTGTAGAATTGATTCAGTCACTCTGCACAAAGTGTCATTGCTATCATACAACCGACGCCGTTGTCATTTTCACACCCAACGCCCGCATTGTCGAACTTGCGCCCATCTGTGTGTCCACAGGCATGTTGGTCTTGAAATGAGGAGTGGTTAGGCAAATTGTTGGCGCATTGCTATCGTGGGGCAGCAGAAAGCATTTGTGCTTTAAACCAGCTCAAACCACGTCTAAGCACAAGTCTATTATTGCGTTGTGTTTTTCTGCAATCTTTAGAGTGCAGTATTCAGATGCACGCTAAAACGTGCCTGAGCTCTGCGGCACGCTTCTGTTCACCCCAGTGGCTCCTGACACAGGCACCGTGTGGACGTTTTGGTGATGCCAGAAGACGAGGAAACGCTTTAGTATCGATATGATACAACAATGAAATTAAAACAGCTTACGTGTTTGCAGAGTAAGTTGTGTTGTTTGTAGTTCGTGAAATATACATTCTTGGGGTTCAGCTAATGAGAAGTCGGCGATTAAGAACGGCTCCTGTAGATGATTTACTTGCGCACTTTCACCTCATGCACAAGCAAATCTTTTTCAGATCTGTCTGCCCTGTGATGCCAAGTCTGGTCTCTATCATCTAAATAGCAATGAACCACATACAAGCACACTTGGCTCTCAAGGGGAACGGCTGTTGACACTCTGATTGGTTTAAATCATTTTCTGCCCAAACACACAGCTATGATTAATTAGAGGCCAAAACACTACCCCTATGCGCTCAGCAGCTCACTCTGCGCCAAGATTACACGCTGTCTAAATAGCAAAATGGATGTGGACACACTGCAAAGCGCAATTGATTGATGAAGGCAATTGATGATTAATGTATGGGAATGACTGACCTCATAGATATATGAATTAGAGGAGATAAAAGAAAAATTGGACAGAGGGAACAGTCTATGGTAATCTACTAGGTTTGTCCAGTGCGAAAGCTGTGAGGTGGACGATGCTAACTGAACAGGCAAACTAAGAGTCAGTCTGACTCTGTGGTCGCACTCGGACACATTTTGTAGGACTACAGACACGGCTGGATTCAAAACACTATGACATGGGTCGGACATTACAGGGGACGGTTTGAGTTCCAAACTTTAGGCCCAATCAAGGCTTGACATCAGATTGAGCCCTGTATCCTGACAGCACTTATCTTCTCTTAGACTGATACTCTGGTCAACTCCTCCCTCCTGTTCCAGCCCTGCTTCCTTACTCTCTACCTCTCTCTCTCTCTTCCCTGCTGTCTTCTCAAGGATCTGCATATGGCCCGGCAGAAAGCCTCAGTGCGCGTCTGGGAGACATAGCCACAGATGGCAGTTGGCCTGTCTCTGTCTTCCTTCTCTAACACTTCCTAATACTCCCATCGTGCTGACATTCCAAAGTCCCTTGGGGGTGTGACAGAGGAGTGTGTTGCAAAATTGTTCCAAAGTGGGACGACATCCAGCACAGCGAGCAAAAATACTGCAGCTGAGCATCCATCCATTAGAACAGTAAACACCAGCACCTCACCAAAATACGTAGGGTGGTCCTAGGATGCTGACGTTCTCTCAGGCAACGTACTAACAACAGACTTACTTCTAAAAACTGCAAATGAGGCTTCTCAGATTCAGTCAGACAGCCCCCAGAATACATACACACACACATGCAGTGCAGACGTACACACACATACCCCTCTCCCTCATCTCTCAACTTATTATCACATCCTGCCCTTTCATTAAGACTCATATGGAGCATCTAGATTGAAGCTGTCATGCTAGCATCATCACCACACCCCCCCGCCCCCACAGCAGAGTACTCCCGCCAAAGGTACACACGTACAAATTACGCAAGCACATGACTGCTAGTTTGCCATTAATGCACGCATACACATCTGCACATTATGTAGTGCTGTATCACATGATGCTGGGGAGTACCGTTCACACTCAACCACACGCAGAGCGACGTACCCAAAGGAAAGGAAGTGGGGCGGGCTATGACAAGGGATGCAGGACAATATCAGCACTAATGTCAGTCTTTCCTCTTACCTTCCTGCAGGAAACAGCTCACCTGGATGCCTCTGAACAGCAGACAGAACACATTCAGGCCAACCTCTCTCCCTGCAAAACAGCTCAAAACATCCCACCCTCCCTTGCCGCCCCTTTCTCTATTTCACTCTCTCTCACTCCCTCCCTCTCTCTCTTTCCTTCTCTCTTCCGCTGCCCTCACAAGCTGGAAATGATGAGATTGTACTATGAGCAAGAAGGGAGGGGGGGGGCTGAAATCTGAGTTGGTGGCAGGGGTTTGTATTTGGATGCTGCATTGTTTCTGGCAGACAACGTGAGATGCTGTGGGGTTGTGGATAAAGAGGAACAGGGAGAGAGGCTGAGGTTTAGGAATAGATGAGGTGCATGAAATAAGGGGGGAAGGGGTTCACCACTTCCTCCTTGCTAGGGAATCCTGAAACCCTGGAGTACCCTGCTTAGCTGAGATGGTACAGCCCAGAGGAGTTTAAGGAAGACGGTTGTGTCTGCAGCAGCAGTCTCTAGCAGCTAGCAGCTGAGGCTACGATGATGCAATCTGGATATGAATGTGTGAATCGGAGCTGGGCTTGTTTGTCTGCCAGATATTGAAAAAAAAAGAAAAAAGAAAAAAGAAAAAAAAACGGTTATTTGTCCTGTTGGAAACGTTGAGTACTGTAGCATCAACAAATACATAGGAAAATCCTGTCCACCATCCCATTACTCTCCCCTTATCCCCAAGTGCAGTTTGGAATCCATTCAAAACTTTGACTCACCTAATAGAAACACAGGGGAGTAAGCAGCTTGGCTCTATCATCATTAATACCCCGACCTTCAAATAATGCAAAGAACAGCACATTCTTCCTTACAGTGCATAAAGCAAACAACCCAGTATGACAATTTCATGTTACGCAAGACTGTAATGAAATTGCTATTATTATCTTATTGAGACAATCAATCACAAACTATTTTCATTAAAACTATGCTTATAATATTTTAACAAAATGACAAAAGAAAGAAAAAAATTGTAATACTTAATTACCAAAACTGCACTGAATACCCCACTGTGTAACATTTTGACCTGAAAACATTAATGCTCATATTAACATGTATATATTAGAACAATGGCAATGTTAGATAGGTCTGGTGTCTGTATGGGAAAGATTTTTGCGTCTTGTTTTTGAATGTATTTGCCGGTCCAATTGCTGTACAACATTAAAGAAGCTAAAGTGTGGTCGTCAGAAGGAGGAGCAGGGGGTGAAAAAAGAGACTTTTGGAAAAAGATGGTCAAGGAAGCCTGGCTGTGTGGTATACCACTGCAGGAGTGAGAAGCTGGAAACCCGGGGAAAAAAAGTGTTGTTTGGGACTAAAAACAAAAGAGAGCATGGGAGAAATATTTCCTGAGTGGTGTTATGGGACCAAAAAACCTTTCTACTCTAATAGTACACCATTTAACTTAAGCTGTGCCTGTAATGCCAGCTTTTAAGTTCATTATTGTACTGTTATGAAAGTGTTGTCGACATTTTAAGTACAGTAGTTAATGATTGTCCTTGCTTTTCATACTTTCTACCCGAAGAAAGTATGGATGCTTCACAGTGGTAGCCTCGCAGTCTTGGTTCAGTTGATGCCAAGAAATCATTATAAAGCTTCATATCCAAATAAAGATCCAATTCCAAATTCAGGAGGCTCCATCCCATCTAGCGGCAGCACGGACGATCAACCCGCCTTCTGCTCACCTCTCACATTTCTCACTCACTCCCGAAATTGGAGCCCAAAAAACAAATAATAGAATTTACACATCACATCTGATATGACAGAGATTGCCATTTTAAATATATAAAGATCAATAATCTCTTGTTTGCACTTCAACTGGATTAGTTTTAAGCCAGATATCTCTGTCCAGGACAAAGAGATGGACCTGGAAATCATAAAAGAGCTAAAAACATCCCATTCCACTGTCTAGAAACCAAATACTGTCTACAGTGCTTGGTATCTGCTTACAATACATCGAAACACGCTGCATGCCTTATGGGTTACGGATGTAAAGTAACAAATACTTGGAGATTTAAAAGGATACCTTGAACCAACCCCACTATATACAGTACAAGGGACCTACAGCAACCTGCAAAAGCAAAGTTTTTTGCAAAAATGTAACGAGAGGAAGCTACCACTTCAATGCCCATGCAGTCAAAGACACAACAGCAATGATTGTGGAGTCAGCATTTGCACTTTCAGTAAACATCCATAAAGTTGTTTCCTCATTTCATCAGCACCGTGGTTGGAAAGTGCCTCATAAATCCCGTCACGCTCCGTCACGCTATGAAACACATATCATCAGATGGCACAGAGCTTTCCATTGTTCACATTCTCACTCTGGCTCTGCGCGTGCTTTTCATTTCTCCCTCTCTCTCAGTCATGGATGACCTTGACTGGCAGGCTTACACAAACCAAAACCGTGTCTATTGTGTTGTGGTACAGCAGAAAGGTGTGAAATCCACAATAAGATGGCTTGGATCTAAAGCAGTTAATTTCAAACCAGAAAATTGCCAAGGCAATTATTTGCATCTTAACTGGTTTTAACCCTTCGCATACACACACACACACACAGAAAGCGAATATGAGCATAGCCATATGTTTTAGAAGTGTTGGGGGAAACCTATAAGTCATTCATTATTCAGTGTTGTACATTAGACACCCTCACAATTCTGGGCAGGAGGAAGACAAACACGCACACACACATGCACACACACACACACTATACACAGGCCACAGAGTTGTGTGAAAGAACCACCGGGGGGGTTAGAGCCTGTGTGTGTTAGTCCAGAATGGGAAACAGAGAGGATGAATATGGTTGCAGCTGTGTCCGATATTGTGTAAGTTACATAGTAACTAACTTGGACATGGACAGACAAACTTGGACTTAAGGAAGGACAGAAAAGGACTTTGTTCTATTTGATTGTTTCTATACAGCAAATCTTTTATATTGTTTGATATCCTGGGCATTTCAATGAGACATAATGCACGATTTACATCTTGATTTTATCCATTGTAAATGTATCCATATTTTGTAAGGTGGGTCATAAAATTGCATAGTTGACCTAGAAGTCACTTAGGGCACCACCTGCTGGGAGGTAACAAAGATTATTTGTGGATATTTTATATGGATATATATTTTTTTTTTAGTATAATATATATAATATTTGATTTCTCTGTCAGTCAGTCAAAGTGCCATCCAATGTGCACATTTTGCTTGCTACTACATCAGTGCTACCACTACACTATTACAATGTACACAAAGCACTTTTGGCCAAAATCACCCCGACAAGCGGTGCCCTGCCAACACACACCTATGATATGTGAGTGAAGCTGACAACAGCAGCCATCACACAGAGATGGAGTGTGAGGAGGAGGAAGGGAGCGAGCGCTTTATGGGGAAACAGAGCAAAGAGGAGGAAAGATGGAGAAAAGCCTTGACTTTATGAAATCTATTTAAGGAAACATTATATTGACTTAACCATTCTAATTTCAAGTGCTCATATCAAATATTTAAATTTTATTTCTATGTGTGCAGTCTGTCATACAAAAAACAGCAATTATCAGCATTTATCATATTTTACGGATGCACTTAGGTGTCAGCACTACAGCTGCAGAGGGAGAACCTGTTTAGAGCCAGGATTACAAGACACAATGAAACCCTTACAGATGTAAAACGTTGCTGAACATTGAATTTATTGTTTACTGTAATGAGCGAGAAACATAGCAGTTTAAAAATTGTCATAGTGGCAGTCTAGCATCTTTATCTTTTTTATTTGCATAAAATTTAAACACTTGATTTAAAAAAAAATCATAGTTGGAAAAAAGAAAGAATTCAAAAGTGCACAGTTTAACGCTGTCAAATGATCTCTGAGTTAGTTCCTGTCTAAATTCCCAAAATGTATATCACAAATTTGTGAAAATAAAGGCTTCACATCTTTTCAAAGTTAAGTCAAACAAGGTTCAGGCTCTTTACATTTGGATGACAACCCTGTCATCATCATTCATTCACTCGATCATTCCTCGTCTTCATCCATGACGCCAAATAACAGGCAAATACCTGCATTTCTCTCGATATCATCATATAAACACCCTCCATGCCAAATCCATGCCTGGGTCCACCATTATAACAATGTTACATTAACAAGCTCAGGACTTTATACATTTAGAGGATATCTGCTGGAATACCAAAAGTATAAAACAGCATCTTTGGATTGTAACTCTCATGTCACAGCTCCAGCTGTGACTCCAGTTGTTCCTTGGATTTGCCAGTGTTTTCCCCTTGTGTCCTCCTCCCCTGTGTGTGAGTGAGTCTCAGGGATGTGGCTTACCTCTCCTGGCAACTGGCTCTACTCCACACCTTCAATCATCTCATCAACACACAGTTTATGAACCGCAGCTTTCCCACCGTTCTTCCCCAGATTGTTCTGTCAGCTCAGTGGTACTATGACTCTCGGCCGCCTAGCATAAATACTACTGCTGTAATATTTAGTGCCTTTTCTGTGTCTTTGGTCTTCTCCTGTGCCCCCACACAACTTCAGCTCATTCTTCAGTCCTGTTCATCAGCCCCCAAACCTCTTCATCTCATCTGTTTCTTCACTCATTAAATCCTCCTTTCAACCACTAAAAACTGTCTGTGTCTGCATCTGCACCTCAAACATATTATCTCATTTTTACTTAACTTATGCTAGTCTGTTGATATCCTAATAAATAGATAGATAGACAGACAGACAGACAGACAGATACTTTATTGATCCCGAAGTAAATTCAAGTGATCCAGTAGCTGATACAACAAAACACAACAATAACAACACGATATAATATGACACACTGTATATCTTATATTTCGTGTTATTTGTTGTTGTTGTTGTTGTTTTCCACTGTTTTCACTCAAGTAATTTCTGAGCAATCTCTGGCACAATAATTTCCTTTAGGATTAATAAAGTTTCTTATCTTGTCTGGAACCTTCACATTTCACTCTGTATGAGTTATTCAAGCACTAAGCAACTTAATTTTCACACTGAGTTGATGTCATCTTTAGTCAACAAGGACAAATGAGAAGTTGAACATTACAGGACTTAAAGTTTTTAACTGAAAAAGTCCAAAGTGAGATCAGAGAGGTCGGTTTAGCCTTAGGGTGGCTATTAAAATAAACCCACTGCGTTCACACTCCCGGCTGAAAGCTACATCACGCTGCCTGCATGGCATAATTGGCTATACACCCTGCATGGACATAGACACGCTACGCTGTTAAATGCATTTCATCAGATTCTTTAAAGGGCTTGGAAGTGAGGCTGTATTCCTACAAAGAATGTGGAGGAGTGTGTGTATCGGCCTGTTGCCTTGACCTTGACGACAGATAATTAAAAAGCCTAACCACAACAAACCAAACCCTACCTCTCGGAGGAAAGTGACAATCGATTGACAAGGACAGAGGCGAATAATGCAGCAGAAACTCCGCTTAACGGCGACCATGACGGAGAACTGAATGACCTAGGGAGAATAAAGCTTCCAGCTGCTTCTCTTGACTCTCCAGCTGTTTATTTGTGTGTGTGCGTGCGGTGCTTATGCTTGGACAAATGTTCAGTGATATTCACACCCCTTCTTGGCCTAAATTCCCCTTGAACCCAGACAACACATCTGTGCAGCACCCTTTCCTCCCTCTCTTTATCAGGATTTAGGATCCTGCTGGTGCCCCTGGCTTCCCTCCAGAAGAAAGAGAGCCTCCATGTTGTCTCTCTATCACATCACCATTGTTATTCTGCACCTCACTCCACACTGCCCGCCACCATCGGGCCCTACCGATCAATACACGAGCAGAGTAAATCACCAAGACCGAAACAAACAAAAAAAAATTCATAAAAGAGCAGGTCAGAGCGAGGTAAGAGCCTTCCAGGTTGTGGTCAAGCAGCTCCTCAGTGTGCTGCCGGCTTGTTGTGAGGGATAAACTGGAGCTTTGTGCTGCTGACTGGCATCAGAATGCAAATCGGCAGTATGATATGACAAAAGCACAAGAAAGAGACAAGGCTGCTGCTGAATTTCAAGAAGCACTTTAATCCCCATACATGGCTAAGCACGCCGCTCCGTGCCTTCAGATTAACTCGTCCATATTACTGTAGCAAACGTGCACAAAGTGCCAGGGTCTCAAAGCATGAAGTGCTCTGGGGCTACAACTTCTAAAAGGATTGACCTTGGAATGACTCTCCACAATAACTTCATACAGCTTTGCAGCTTCACAAAGCAGAAAAGGAGAGAAGAAAAAGAAAATCCTGGGCAGTGGGGACATGCTGGTTCGTGTGGGGACACACATGAGCTTAATTTAGAAATTAGACAAGTATGTTGCCATCGTAAGGGAAACAATATGAGGAAGACTCACATTGTGAGCAGGCAAGGGTCCATTTGGATGAGACATGTCTGTGGGAAAAAGTGTTGGGGCATTGTGTGTGTGTGTGTGTGTATGTAATCAATTATGAACAGACATAAGGTTCAAGATTTGTTAAGTCATCACACAAGTGCAATGAAATTACATGAGATTCGATTGTACTGTCATAATCACATCCTTTTTAATTTATACAAATAAAAGACAATAAACAACACAAATTGTTGTTGCTCCTGCACTAAACTTAAATTACATTAGAGTATAGACGCTTCATATATATGAATCTTTATATATATATGTAATAATAGCCTATATACACTTGACAAAGTCTATAGATTCGATATAGCAGAGAAGTGCTCCTCATTTCAGACACCTGCAGCAATTCCAGATATAATTCAATTAAATCCACTATTGCCTTTCATGGTTTTATGGTTTCATATCACAAATCAATTTTAATTTGATTGATAATTTTGCAGCCATAATAATCCATTACAGACATCTGTTATCAAAATAACGTATACAAATTTAAGATCAAAAAAACAAACCCTGACCAGCCAAATAAACGTCTTTCCGACGTGTAGAAAGAATGTGAAAGGATGCAGGCGGAAGAATTGGAGCAAATATTGCAATTGCGCCCCATCACGGCAGCCTGACCTCTATGGAACATGTCAGAAGAAAGGGAAGCAGAGTATAAAACATAATATAGAGAGCCGGTCAGACAGCATGTCGGCTGTATTGATGTTGGAAACTGTTAAAGAGGATATCAGCTGAGCTTTCATCTTCCTCAGTGTATAAAGAATGAAAGCTCAGCTTTGCCAGTAGATGGCAATGACTCTCCTACACAGCAATAAGCCATCAAAGCCCTCAAATACATTTTTATTTTTACGAGGTTCAAGTCTGAAGAGGCATTACAATTGTTCTTTCGGTACTTCTGCTGCTTCTCTGTAGTCATCTGTCACAACCACTTCTTCAATTATCAGAGTAAGACATACACATATCAGGCACATGGCATGAAGACACGATGGCGTTGACTGTGAGTGTATGAACGAGTGAACATATAGAGTAAGGATAAAGACAGAGTACAGCGTATCATGAAAGTTGTTGTCAGCGGTTGATTACCGTGGCATAAATCCCCACAGAGTATTCAGGAAACTGCGGTGCATGTTTGCCGCATTTGCATCCCTTATCCCTTATTATTACATCCATAATTCACGGAGCACTACGGGATGGTAGAAAGTCAACTCCATGTTCATTCTATTCTTAATATTGCAGGATGAGAAAAGCACACAATTTTGCATGACACCACTTAAGGAAACACAATTTTTGCATTTGAACCTAGTTGACTTTTTTTTAATCTTTTTTTTATGCTTTGCACGAAACTGAAAATGGAAACGTGGTTTGTGGTGTGGCCTCGACATGGACTTGAATAAGTACAAATAGTAAGAGCAGTAGAGGAAGCAGAAATAAATGCTGCAGCTAAGATAGAAGCAGCTGGTAGCAAAAGTGCTAGGACCAGGAGTAGTTCTTATTATTATGATTATAAGTTAAATCTTGATTTCTGTAACTTTATGGGCAGCGTTATGGGCAGTAGACAACTACAGTAGTTGTAGTAGTGAAAGGTGCCGGAGTAGTACTCTTCACTGGCAGCAGTACTAGTAACAGTACTAGCAGCAGTATAGCATAAAGAAGTGATTATGAGCCTAAGAGCCGTCTCCTGATCTTATGTATCCTCCAGACAGTTTCAGCTCAGAGACCATCAGTATTTGGGAGGGAGCACGTGCACATGCCTCTTAGATGATCTCACTCCTTACCCACAATGCAGCAGCTTAGCGGCCTTATTAAAAAAAAACAAAAAAAAACGCCACTTATTAAGGGTTGGCAAGAAAATAACATAACACTGATACCACAAAGAATGTGTTAGTGATTAATCCGCGTCAATTCCTATGTATCAAACGTCGCACTGCAGTTCTGTGGTCGTGTGCCAGAGAGACCTTCTCCCCTCTATCAACACAGGAAATTTGGTTATAAAGCACGCTGGTGAGATCAGCTCATGGCTGTATGGAACCTCTGTGTCTCTGTCAGGACTTGAAACCACATTACTGCTTGGAAGGAGAACTGTATTATTCATCAGGACATTTGTGGTAACTTCACATCATGAATTGTGCCTTCTGAATACGTGCTTAGTTGACTATTTAGCTGCACTCAGCTTTTTGTTTGTTCTCTGATCAAGGCAAAAATATATATATAGAAGATATGTGAAGTGAGAAAATGTACGGACTAGACTTGAACTAATTGGCTTCCATCAGAATATGATCAGTCCCGTGCTCACCACATCTACAGAATGTTAATTGAGATTACCCTGGACCTGAATAGATCTGGGAGCTCCTGTGTAACCACTGACCTTTCACACTAAGCCCTGATTTGGCATCATTTTTAGGCTTTAGATCCTCATTGGAGACATCACAGTCCTATCAAGGGAAATGTTTTAGATTTGTTGACACTGTGTAAAAACAAAACATCATCTACTTGGGATGCTTTTTAGTGAAATATGTTAGGGAAAAAAAATCAATTTTCCCACAGTGCCGACTTTAGCTGAAATCTCTTCAAACTCTCCTGGTACCCAAGAGAGCCAGAGGGCTCCCTGAATAACATTTTGAGATCAGTTTTACTGAGGCCACAATCTAGGAGACCAAGGGTTCAGAGAATTACCCCACCCCCCAAAAAGGGCCAGTAGAGGACATAACAAGTCATCTCTATATACCAGCAACAGAAGGAGAAACCAATAATGGTGCCGGGGTGTAGGCAGCTCTGAATTCCTGCAAATGTCCTTCTCTCTCCATTAGAAAGGGAATGAGCATGGAATCCTCCAGCTTTGGTTGTGGTAAACTGTTGAATGACAAAGTGCTTTATCTGTAGCTAGATAAGGAAGGTTGCAGCCTCCTGGAGATAGCAGAGAAGCCACTGAGGATGAAAGACGGTCTTTGTTGCCAACCCAGTTTCAGCAAGGGAGCCTGTCAACAAAGAAGCTCTTGCAAGCTTTCCACAGAAGGGGAAAAAAAGCAATTGTCACATGGCTGCTTCGCTGCTCGCTGTGGTGAGTGCTGAAGTATAGGAGGTGATTCCTTTGGGCATATGAGAAGAAGTTACCGTCTGCATGACTTGACGAATGTAATAAATCAGCAGATCATCCCACTTTGGGGCTTTCTATGTTCCTAAATAAGACTGGAGTGTAACATTGCCATTGGCCTCCAATGTAGACCATCTTAGTGGCTAAATACATTGATTAATTAATAAAGTGACTGATTAAATGTTTGAACTGCAAAATGTGATATGTATGGTGAATTTAGAATATAAAAAAGTAAATTTCAACATAATAAAATCATGAAATATTTGTTGAACTTGAACCCTAATAAAATGATACTCTAAATTATTAATTTGTACTTGTGTATAACAATCAAGTATTTGAATTAAAAGCAAGATTTGGGACAATGGAAAGGTCATTGTCTTACTCATGGTGAACAAACTAAAATGACTTGGGAGGGACCGCCCAAGTGTATTCTTACAGTGAGTCATGTAATGAGCAGACCAACAGTATCCAAGAAATTCATTATCTGAATTCTATCAGTTAAAGCCGCTGCTCCTGTAAATGGTGGTAAAATAAAACGTAGGCTACAGCAACTACAACAAGCAGGAGGTCAAAACTCCCACAATACCGCTGCTGCAGTGTGAATGCACAAGCTGTCACACAGGAAACTTCCATATGATTTTCACTTTTCAAGCCCAATATCACACACAATATCTCAAAGGGCTTTACAGGCCCTCACACCGCAAAGCCCAAAGCTCTCTGGGAAGATAAGGAAAAACACAAAGGAAATTCAAAGAGCAACGGGAGCCATGTGTGCGAAAGGATGAATTAGATAGAATACATGTAACAATACAGAACAATAACATAAAGAGAGAGAGAGAGAGAAGGAAATAGTGAAGGGAGAAAGAGGAGAAAGAGAGAATAAATACACGCAACAGACACAAAACCCTCCACGTCCCCTGAGAAACATTTACAGGGCAAACACTCATGTTAAACTCGGATGCATGCTGCTTTTTGTTTATGCTAAATTCACCGTAGACACAAATGTAATGCGGTTCATTTACATGAAAGTGATGCACCCCGCTCTTTCATAAAAGCGCAGCGTGCCGATATCCAACATTTACACATCATACTCGGTGTAACTTGCTGTTAATTAGCTGTCCATTTACGTATTCAGCATTCTGCACTCATGTCAGCATGTGTTGAAGAGCTGATTAAATATTCAGACTTTGACATTTTTCCGTTTGGCACATTTGCAGGAGCAACAGCAGTCTGGGCCCACCAACACATATCATCAATGTTTATGCTTGTTGCTTTGATTTAAATGAGGTCTGAATGAGCACACAGAACGGGCTGCCGCCATCATTCAGGGCTGATTAGATGCTTTAATATAGGCACCAGCTGCTGCATAACATTTAATCACCAACATCAACACGAGAGGCGAGTGCAAGCTCTTTGCCGCCACACTCCACCTACCAGAGTCTCCCTGCTTTCACTCTTCATCACTCACACTTCCTGCTTCCTCTCGACCCCCTAGTGTCTCTCTCTCTCTCTCTCTCTATCTCAAGTCATCATTTGACCAGAGAGATTTTTTTTGCTATTTGACTTGTCTCAATCCAAAGAGCTCATGTTGAAAAAGCGAAATGGCATGATTTAAAAAAAAAAAAAAACCCACAACAACATCCACTTAAGGATGACTGGGCAGAGAAATATGTGTTCATTGCACCCAGGGGAAGCTATGAAACAGCAGCCATTGTGAAAAGCCGTAATATAAAACACCGCAAACGATACTGAATGCAGGAGAGAGGGAGATCCTAAAACGTGAACAAATTTGAACATGTATTTTCCCACCTCTATTATTTGATACAGTGCCATCAACAATAGACGATATGATGACACACTTTGGCTTGAAAGTCGTGCCTCCTACAGAGCGTGATGAGTCAAGAACGGAGCCAGGTTTTATGTTCTAACACTCCATTGGATAACAAGTAACAAGGAACATGTGTGACAAAGATCAGTCTTTGCCATAACTGCAATGCAGAAAAAAATTATCACACGTTGCAGTCCTCCTGGTGTGTATTTAATTATGATTGAAAGGACACATATCAGAGCAATCCCAACCAAAATTCTGCTATACTATACTATAAATATATACTATATGAGTACCGCTCTTACCTTTTCTGGCCTCCTGGAACTGTCAAACCAGTCACCAAAGGAGGGCATTCACACACATCCATGCCACCATTCATATAAACACTGTACCATTCACAACAGAGCTGATAGTTATTTTACTCCAAAGGTCAGAAATAATTTAATTTCCTCTTGATTTCTCATCTCATGGGCCATTAATTACAGACAATGTTTACCTTGACATTTAAGGCTCTGTACAAGACAACAAGACACAGAAGATGAGTGTTCTTTTTTGTCCTGACAGTGACAGGGTGTCGATGTTGGTCACTCTGCCAGGATTTCATTCCTGACCTGTTCTTAGTCTCTCGTGGCTAAAATGTCACAGTTATACAGAGAGAAAAATAGATCCCTAATACACAGAGCAATGGAGGTCCGGGGGTCCATTTATTAAAGCCGCAAGACAAAGCCTGATTAATTTTAATGACCTTTAATGACCTAATCTCATGACATTTCCTCTAACATTATTCCGTGGATAAACATTACGGTGTTTTTTTGCCACAGTAACAAGTTGCAACCATGCTCCATAGATAGACAACTGTTCTGTATAAAACCTGCAGAGGTCTTAAGTGTTTCACATACAATCTGCATGACTAGCTGCTGAAAATAACCCACAATAAAACAGTCACTGTGAGGTATAGTCAGCATTAAATCCCATTCCATTACTGTTTAAGTCTCATTTTTGGGAAATCACCTCCCTCTTTCACAGGCTTCTAGTGCACAGTCAGAGCCCATTTCGCTGCTGCACACTCCGACAGCACCGAGCCACACGGCATATGGGGGACCTCTAAAGCCTTCAATGTGATGGATGTGACATCACATCCGACACCATCATCGCGGCACGCTTCACGAAAGAGCCCACCAGGCCAGCTCCTCCACTACATTTGCATTTTAATACCTCAGCAATATCTAATCCATTACGTTTCCTCTAGGACCGATTAGTGGAGGCTTAATTAAAGATGAAATTAGAGCACTCAAATTCATAATGAGCTGCTCTCCCTGACCCCGCGCTCATAGACAGGCCACCTCCGATCATGATGGCTGAGAAGGCTCATCCATAAACATCTTCAACACTGCATTACCTCTCCGGGACACTAAGGCAGTTGTGAGTGATGGCGAGGAGGGACAAGCTAATTTTCAGAGATGGTACTAATCCCCCACATGCAGGGGAGGGCAAAGTCAGAGGGAGCAAAAATTAAATTAGGATGCCTGCAGAGGGAAGTGTGAGCTGAGCAAGCACACCGAGGGTTAACACTTTCAGCTCAGCCATCATCCGCAAATTGGGAAAACATGTGACCTCACAGTGTAACACTTGCAGATCAGCCAGCAGCTGTCGCAAATCTGATTGACGCAGCCAAACAAACATTGCTGGGGGCGAAAACGTGAACTGTGACAATCAGTCAGTCAGGATTAGCCGGTACAGTGGGAGTCATATGGAAGCAAACATATGCAGAGGAGTCGGAGTTAATGAGTTCAGTCAAAACTAAAGCTGAGGACTAAAACAGGATCAAGGAATGAGACAGAGATAATCAGGTGCATATTTTTAACGGCGTGATCGGTGACACACACTTGTGTCTCATTTTGGAAACCCAACTCAATTTACTTGGAGACTGACTTTTCAAGTAGACTGTAGAGCTGGTGAGGGATGGTTTAACCTCTTAAATTCTGAGTGGGCCCATCTTTATAAAGTTTTATTATAAATGAGGTGTGAACATAATTTTAGATACAATGCTTTTTTTTATATATTTTTTTTTTTATTACATCATCCTGTATCGATCGCGCCATAACATCTACAGCACGACAGAATACAATTAACTGTCAAAATACACCGGGCTACAGCTTGACCTATAGCGCGTCCTTGGCTTGAACAAATTGAACAAACCAAAATAAACTTCACGTTATTGCAGAGGTCCGATGTTATTGCTGGATGTGGCTCGAACCAGGGTCATGGAGGTCATCTCCTTGGCAAGGTGAATGTCCTCGTTATGCTGGTAATAGTAATCTGCCCTCTAGATGAGAGTATCCTGTTAACAATCAGGCGCCACAAGAATATTCACAGAGCGTCCAAGTTTAGAGATTTTTTTGCTCTGGATCAAATTGTGACACGGACACCTTGCAACTCTACATCACTCGCAGCCTAAACCTCATGTGTATCTTTAAACTGCTTGTCAGTGGAAATATTTGGTGGAGAAGCTTAGACTGCCTGTGTGTCCCAACTTTCAGATTCTCCTCACACACCAGTGCAGACTGACAGTTTCTTCCTCTGGATCAAAGCTGGAATCTGTAATGATTTGTGTTTTGGAGATGGAACAGCATCTGTTCAAAAAATGTGTTCGCAACTGTACACGATCCATGGAAGTGTGCTCCTCCATGTAGCGAAAAAAGGAATTCACAAAGACGATATGTGATGATTTTAGCACATATTTGTCACACGTTTTACAACAGTCACATCTGTTAATAGCATACGATGAACTGACTTTTACTTGGCACACTGTTGGTTTTCGGAGGTTGCAGTTCCTGTCGATCTATACAGATTGCATCCCAGTACAAAGTGAGGCCATTATGCCAGAGAAATGGGCGTTTTTACGGTACTGTGTTTGCTAAAGCTTCAGCATGTGTTGAAAACAAATGTTTCAAATTATATTTCTGACTATTAGAAAGGCAGCAGCCAAACTGTAAATATGGGTTGCATATGTAGCAAATTAAATATATTAAAAATAAATAAATACAAATCTGTCATTAATGTAGTGCAGATCCATAAGATGATAATAAGATGAATAAGATTCACTCAAAACTATCTCTATAGGCTTGGCAAACACATTTTCAAAAATCCATGACATTTCCGGGATTTTTATGACTTCATTAAGCAGATGAATGATGTATATGTTGTCAATTCATAATTAATGCTTTCCACCTTCCCACATTGATTCTTAACCTTCAAATGGTGTGAAAAGGGAAAAGGGCTAACACGCATAAAAGAGCTGTTCAAAGAGTTCTTCAAAGATGCTTTAGTTTCCTTTTACCAATTATAACATAAGCAAAATCTAAAATATTCCAAAATCTAAAACTTTTACCTGCAAGCATATAAAATATAAAAAATATTTATCACCATCTCCTGAGGCCCACTGAATAGTGGGGAGGATAATTAATGATCACATGAAAGGTAGTGGTGTCTATAACTTAAACTATTTCTGAAATAAATATGTCTCCTTCTGGGAATCATAAAAGAGAGTGATGGCAGGAGGAATTTTGATCAAAGTTTCTCTTTTCACAGTAAATATGGTTTTATTAGGTTGCTAGCTTGCAATTACGTCCATCTCTCTTTCTTCCTTGGTAACCACTATATCAACATGTACAGATTTATATCAATATCTTTATTTGAAGCCTGCTGCTTCAGCGGTGGGCAAATAATATTGGATGTTGCTGTTCAATAGAGCTTAGCAACAGCTGACTCTGTACAGGCCTGCAGCACGAGACATAATACATGATATGGGTGTATTCTGTATGTGACGAGCAGGTGACGAGTAATCACACATCCTAGATACTGACTAAACCCCTTCATTGGGATACAGACAGGTGATCATTACCTCAAAGTGGACCAGAGGTCAGCACGGCAGCCCCCCAGGCCTCTGTGATACATTCCACTCTACAGTAACAGAGCTTTGATCAATCACACACTGATTGTCTCTGCAGAGCAGCTGATGGAATAGAAGCAGGTATGAGTGCTAGAGGCAATCAAGGAAAATCAAACCTCACACTGATATACAAACACAGGTCCGATTATCATTCCATCAAAACACAGAGGCAGCTACTCATCTAAAACTCTGAGGTTTAAAGTTCCGCTTTTTAAAAGAGAATATATAGAATGCAACAGCAATGAGTAATATAAAATAAACTGAGGCAAAATGGCTATATGTGTGTGCACCACATACAATTTAAAATGCTGGCTTGATTTCCCATTTTGCGTGGAGCCGAATAGTTTACCCAACATTTGCCCTTGGTGATGCATTAATCTGTCATTCTGTTTCATGAATAACCACCATTATCTGTGACCAAGTAGTGGAGGATGAATCTAAATCCTTCTGTTCTGTCCAATATTACAATTGATATATTATATGCTATAATATTAGGATTTAAAAATCCTTTATTTATACAGAGTAAATTAAGATTGAAAGAAAGGGCTGTGAATAATGTGAAAAGGCCTCTTTCATCTGTGTGGATCTTTTAGCAGCATTTGGAGCAATAACTTGAATATAAGAAGTTTATCTTTTCCTTTTTTAACACTACAGAAATTCCTTTTGTCTGAACAGTTGAATTGATATAACAACAAGAGAATGGTCTGCACTGTAAGTCTGAATTTACTAAACAAATTAGTTGATAAATGTGTCATTTATTGAAACATTAACTAGGCACAGAGAATAAAAAAACCCAAAAAGCAACAACAGAATGCCATGTTTTCAAATTACCAAGTTGGATTCTAACATGATAGAGATTCCATGTAAAAATCTTCCTTAATATTATGCAAGACAATCAAATTAAAGAAGTGCGAGGAGTTTGTGGGTTGTTTTTAAAGATTGTGTTTTTCGTTACTGAAACCATATTTGATAAGAAATGAGTGCAGAAATCCTCATAATTCCAATGGGGTCACCAATTCTTAATATCTCTCTATATATCGTCAGACGTGTAAGTAAAATCTACAGTATTTCGCTCTGAATTTCATTCCGGCTTCATTGGATTCTATTTTCTACTGCAGCTTAAGTATAAAAATGTCAGTGAGTGATGGTGTGTAAAGAGGCTTACATACATAAGAAGCACAGCATGAAGAAATGTGTGAATTCCTGCCTGTGATTACTGGCAGAGAGTTTGAAAATTCAACACGCCGCAACCTCACACACTCACACTTTCGAAGAGGCAGAGAAAGAAAAAAAAGAAAAAACGGAAACAAATCAGGTATTTTTTCCTTATTTCTCAAACACATGGATTGCAGCTTGTTCTAGTTCCCCGCTGTTGTTAGCAATTTCATGTTGTGCCACCAGCTGAAACTGTTGTGTCTGAGAGGTGAGAGTGACTCAGACAATAGCGGGCTGTTATGTATTATGCTGCAATCACAGCCCGAGCAAATGGTGCCTTTCCTTACAAAGTGTGAGCTATCACAATCGCAACATCTCGGCCAGGTCCATCCTCCGAGGCGCTGTAGCTCACCGGAAACCCGAGCTTTCCCACGGCATGTGAACTAATAAACCGTCTCATTTCCCATCCAGCTTCACCTGACCACCTCACCCTCACACCCACTCCCAATCATAGTTCATTATCCTCAGTGCCTTGCTCCATATTGCCCTGCTCCAGTTGGTCCAGCCTGGTGCTGTTACTTGATACGTTGCGTTATTTATTGTTTGTTTCTTTTTATTATTATTTTTTTTATCTCTGCCAGCCTCTTGGTACCTGTCCCCCTTTCTGGATTTGTTTGCCTATCTGCTCTTTGTGTTGTGGAACTCTGCCTACCTGTTATTCTCCATAGCCCTTTTGTAATTGATTGTTTGAAGACTGTCCATTTGTGTGTATACTTTTGCCAGATCTTGGATTACGTAAAGCCATTATTAACCATTACAGTCTCTGATTCTGCTTTAGCATTCAAACCGGTGTTTTGTAATCTGTGACAGCAGCGTCCCTGCTGCCCGCAGCCATTGAGGATGAAGACCACCGTCATCTCAGGTCTTCTGCATTGCAGTCACATTAAAGCAACATTAACACACTCCTCCTGGTTAGTATTTATTAACTCCACCACGCACGTTGTATTTTTCCTGTGTTGGCTGGTCTATTTATTATCAGGATTACTAAAGTTATGAACTGATTTTCATGAAACTTGGTTGGCGGGGTGCATTTGGAGCAGTTCGCCCTAATGGTCGTTCAGTTTCAATTCTTAATTTTGTCCTGTAACATTTGAAACACATTCATACAGTGATAGAATAAAAAAAAACAACAGAATTTTCCCCCTGGATTCCTGCAGTCTCGTTCGAAAGTCACTGCAAGGTCAATCTGCCCTCAGTCTCTGAATCAAAAATCTAAAAATGTCTCTAATTTCTATGTTTTAATTCTCAATTTGTATCTATTACATTTATGATTTAATGACAAGTAAATAAATTTAAAAAAAAGTCAAGTACAGGTTTGTTCGTTTCCAGGTGTGTATGCAGCCATGT
>OMNV01029005.1:4640-69777 GCA_900303265.1 Brotula barbata | reverse complement strand
TATCCTGTTTAAGGGAAACAAGAGGATTACCCTCAATTACCCCATAAAACACAAATGTGTTGTAGCACAACATAAACAATACAAATGCAGGCCAATTTACAAATGGCATGGGACACATGGACACATATTTTGGCACAGCCTCCTTGTCACATATGTGATGAATTGGTGGGAATCTCTATGGAGGTGTGTGGCTTTTATGCTTATTAAATGTCTCATGTCATTGCAGGCAAGGTTTGACCCGTCCACCAGATATCTTCCGTCTTTCTAAACAGATATTTGAAAATAATTCTTATTTTGCATTTGAAGGGTCATAACACGGATGCTGCTAAACCCTAATCATCGTACTGTCCAGGCATCTGATGGTGGCAGAGGACGAGGAGATCTCTTACAGCGATTACCCGTGACCTCTGACAGGGGAGGTGTCACCGCAGAACAAGATTCCACTACAAGGTGAACCGGTCCGAGCCGCAGGACAAAAACACTGCTATCAGGGTTTGGCGGGAGACTAATCAGCAGCACAATGTGTCCCACGGCAGGCTGGACGGCCTCTAAACCACCACCACACTCTTCATCACAGCCCTCTCATCTCTGCTGATTCCCAGGATGATAGCTCCTAATGCTTTTTCTCCTCCTTCCCAGTCACCTTTCCACACTTCATTGAATTCGTGTCAAGGTTTACGTCAACAGCCGTGTATGACATAAAACCCGACGGATCATGAGCAGCCAGGCCTTCAATCAGCAGCCTTTTCACTGTCATTTCGGGGGAATGCCCTCAGCACGCCACATTGATTGGGATTTTCTAAGCCGCCAAACTAAGCTGCTTTAATTGAAGTTTAGCCGCAAAAATCAATGGAAAGGCATCTATCTGTGTGGTTTTGACCTCTGCGTAGGCCTATGCTAATTCTCCATTCAGCCAAAACACGGCCACGGTTTTGACCTTGCTGACGGAGCGGAATACAATCAGCTAGGTTTAAAACGCGTGTAGAGCAAGCCAGAGCGGGAACGTGAGCGCATTACCTTCACCGCGACAAGGCACAGGCAGTATTTCTGAAGTCATCAGGGGTTAATGGAGATGTTTCCTAAATCAGATTAAAACCATCATTAAATTAATGAGGTGGTGGCCCAAGAGCAAAGACATTGAAAACCGTCAGCCAGCCATTTTTAAGCTGCTGTTCATAGGTCAGATCAAGGTGAGGAGCGAGGCTAGAGTGGAAAACAAAAATAACATTTCATCACGCATAAAGTAGAGCAGATGTAACCGTGTTCACTGATTTTAAACCTACTGTACGTGAGTAAGTCAGTATAGAGCAGGTTTGGGTGGGCGTTCGTCGTCTCTAAATTGCTGCTCTCTGCAAAAGGGCCGACTGGAAATTACACTCACAGCAGTGTGCTGTCCAAGCACCATTGAAGCAGCTGGAGGTCAGATTTTTCCAGCGAAGACACTTCAAAAACGTAAACAGTGAGTGTAATTATAAGACGGCCCCTCGCTGAAAGAATGTTGAGGTGAAGTTGTCTTTTCAAACCACTGGTTCGAAAAGACATTTTCACAATTGCAAGATTCTATCATTTGGGGTTTTCTGTGTTGTTACAGACAGTGACGACCGACTTATATTGCAGATGGGGACAGGAAAACATGGCTTTGTGTAATGTGGCGTCTTTAGAATGTATTGTGTTACCTGCAGCAAGAGGGCGATCTGCATGCGGATACATCAGACGGATAATGAAAAACACATGTTAGTGGGAGTGTGATGCTGAGAATGCACAATTTGGCCACATTTCACCCATTTGCCACTACATAAGCACACCATGTTTGGATTTGTTCAAACAGGGACATTCTCAGATCACATGACAAGGACCGACGCCGTTACAAATGCAGATGCTATTTGTGCAGTTCTATGTTTCACTGTTTTCTGGACTTTCATTCCTGTTTTGAGCCCCGCCCCCCCAGTTAAGACCCTCTAACTACACTTTCCCACTTCCTGACATTAAGGAGAATGCATTGTGACAGGCTCACATTGTGATCATGTGTCTGTCAGAAGTAGCCAGGTGTCAATGCAAATATGTACAGATAGGACGCATTCATGAGCTAACATCCGCTTATAAGTTACTTGTATGTATCTATCAAGAGCCTGGCTGCAGTATTCTGACAGCAAGGTTCATTTCTAGTTCCCTTGGTTACTGACAACCATTCATACAGTCACACACTGTATACATACCTTACTCTCAAAGCAATAAAACATCAAATCCATGCTGACAAAATCAATATATAAAATAATAAATATGTCCAGATTCTTGGAGATCCTGTACATAACGGCACGTAGAAGTCGTTCACTATGGTGGTAGATTTTTGTGACCGGAATAACAAAGTGTCATCTGATGTTTCACTCAAAAATAAACATTTCCCGTGAAACAGTTTTGCACAGTGTGTTAAATTACATTTGGCTGTCTGAAAAATGCTAATTTAAGGCGCTAAGAAATGAAGACGGGTAAATCAGTTTGAGCTTTTAGTTGGAACATCGTAGCTGTGACAGAAACAGATGAGAGCAGAGATACTGCTCGCGTGGAAGCACCCGGTGTGTTTGACTGTCTGATATTTGTCTGAAAAAAACAAATAAAACAATCCATTAACTCAAAAATGATTTACTCTTCCTGGCACTAATGAGTGTTTTTTTGGAATTCTCCTCGGGCTTTGAGTAATTAAGGAACGCATTCATCACATTAATTTTTGATCCTGACACCAAACACATGAAATTATTCAGGTCCAATTCAACTGAGAATAGATAATGAAGTTTCTATGTGACAAAGACAAAGGTCCCTTTTACACGTTGCTTTGAGCAATCTCTCATGCGATCTCTGCAACCCGATACATTAGCTGGATAATCATATCTGATGATGGGACTTGCATGATCTTCATCCATTTTTCAAAGTGCTATCACATTTTTTCATGTGGGCTTTCACTGTCCCACATCAGGTGCGGGTATACCAGTCCGACAAGTCTCAACTTTCATTCAGAGAAACTGAATGACTGAGCCAGACCGGAACCATGAAAGTTGGTTAAGATACACATTACACTTACACCTGGTTACCTGAAAGATCTGATCCCAGTGTGGGCCAGGCCACATGGTGAAGGGGTTGGATAGCATTTCAATCACAACATGTTCTCTGAGCATTTTCTTTACATCTTAGAACCAAACAAAACAATACGTGCTGTGATAAATGAGAGTCAAGGGACCACGAGAGAGAGGACCAAGATTCAACAGGTGTCCCGTGAACCATAAAACTTTGAATAAAAGCTGACAGTATTGGTTAAGTTGCATGTTATAGACACAGTATTATCGGACAGCGAATTGCTTCACGATGATTAAGTAACAAGGCATCGATCGAACCCTTCCGCAGGCCCCTTTCTGTGGACTGCAGCACTTTTTCAGCAGACTGTAACTGGAGCAAATTAAAGCAGTCAGTTTTCAGTGTTTATTTCCAACAGCAAAGATAAAGCAGGACAAGGAGACTCATGGGGACTTCTTAAACATTTTCTCCGTCAGTATTGGTATGGATGTAAAAGCAAGTTATTACCCCATTGATTCAGGTACGTTAATTTATTGAGCGAAGAACAGACTATCTCCTGTGTTTTAGCTATGTTTTATAGTGCAGAATTGATTCGACTACAGTGATACAATACCTTGTTGAATTTACACTTACTGCCCTTAATGCCTTCGTGTAAACATGTAAAAAGAAAGTAAGAAATAAGAGCGAATGAACTGCCGTGCTAGAACCTAGGACCCACAGCGTAATTCTCAGGAAACGTCTTTGTATATTCTATTTTTCATGGTTGGCTGTAACTAAAACAAAAATTTAGGGGCCCATGATTTCCCCGATACGGAAAATTGGAACAGAATCCTGGAATCCAGTCATTAAAATGGAGTTTGTTATTAAACGCGGGTGTTGAAGACCAGTATTTTCTGGCAGAAAGTGCAACTACTCAATTGTTTTTTACAGGCAATACTTGGTTTCACAACAACCTGGACCCCAATGATGTGAGGGCAACGTTACTGCTTAAAAGCACACAGATTGTTGGAGGGGAAAAAACACGACAATTTCATAGGGCCTTAAACATAACAGGACTTATTTCATGGACGATAATCACCCATGTATAAAATTACCAATAATTTTTATGTCTGGGCTGTTACTGTCCAGTGACGGTTCCCATTTATGTCAAATTGCAACTCCAAGTCAAAAACTTCAATAATGAGAGAAGCAAAGAAAAGGAGGAGGGGTGAACTTATCAACTCATGGAGGAAAAATAGGTCCATAGGGTATGTCGATATAATCATCATTTGTGTATTATTATTATCACTGACTGACCAGCAAAATCAGAACAAAAAAAGAGCATAACAAAAAGAACATTGTAACATAACACCATCTTGTACAATATTTCAACTAGATTTAATGATGCGCTCAAAAGAGTTAATTGTAAAAGCTGTATAGCTAAAAAGACAAAATAATGAAAGTAATGGAAGTTATGGCAGCGTGACTCGTTACTGTGTGATCCTTTTGCCTAATTCCCTTTATTAGACAATTTTGAAGCATCACTGCACATTAACAGTATTCATAAATTGGGTGGCATTATGAAGATTACTGGGTGCCCACCCACCATTTTAAGGCTTCCTACCCCATCTGTATACATTCTAAGAGGGAATTTGTTCCATATGATCTGATTCCTGGGGCTCGGGACAGGACTGGAACCGAGCTCTAGTCCATACTGTCTTATAGGTCGAACAGTTTTTAAGGTCTGCTTTTGTATATCGCTGCTGGGCTGAGAAAAGCTCAAATCTTCCAATTAGTGATGTTCAGACTTCAGCCAGCAAAAGCTAATGACTCAGAAATGTAGTTTATTTAATTAAAGTTGGATGACAAAATGGGTCATTATTTCTAGGTGATAAATAAATACGTAAATAAATGCCAGATGCTGAGTTCCAATCTCCTGGAGTTTGGAAAAAAGTTGGACTGGAAGCATGCACATGTGTCATCCAAATTCAAAATGTGACTGAAGACTGAAGTAAAGTGGGGGAACGGCAGATGATGGAAATGAATGCACATATGGGAAAAAGTATCCAGAACCAGAAACGAGACATGGGCAGGGATGATTACCTCATGTAACCAAACAGTAACTCCCAGGGATGGGACAGAATGTGACAAGTTATTTTACAGTACAATGAAAGCATGCAAACTCAGTGGATGGAGTCAACGAGACTCCATCTTAAATCTAGTGAACTGAGGCAAAAACTGAGGTCGCAAAAGATCAGAACAAAAGCATTTACAGCATAAAAGATAAGGAGTCAATCACACTGATCAAACATATGGGAGCTAAACTACACACACAAACCATCAGGGTGTGAATGTTGGACAAATAAACTGTCAGCACTAATATGTACACTGGTTACTTCCCCTGGTGCAGTCACAGGTATGCAAGTTTCAACATAAATTTCCTGAGTTTCCAAGAACAAATTCCTAACTTGGAAAAGAAATCAGGAAAAAAGGGAAATTCCTTTTCGGTGAATACATACTTTTGTTTCATGTTTTGCCGCCTTGTTTCACCCAGTAAAAGTGTAAAAGTAAAGGGCTGCACAAACACACACAAACTGTGTATATCTTCAAGGCATCTTTCATATTTCAGTGAAATTTACATAATTATTTCCTGATTATCAAAAAACACACTAAGGCTGCCGGAGTGCTGCTGCGTGTAGAATGGGAACATGTTTCTCCACTTCTTCTCCTCTTCCCTAAACGTCTCTCCTCTGCACTCTGGGTAATATGCACTGGTGAAAATGTTCAGCTACCACAGAATCTCAAATAACTATGAGAATCAAATGTGGGGAGAAACAAAGCAACAGGGAAATGTGCTTCACTATTCTCTCCTCAAACTCTCTCTGGCTCTCTCTCTCTTTGCCTCACGCACACACACCTACACACACACACAGGCATAATCAATTTATCATACTTTCTTATTGGAAGAGTGTGTGTCTAATAATACTAATAATAATAATCTGTTCAGCACATATGAGCGGCAAACAACCACTCACTCAGTATGCGCACACACATTGTTACACACTCTGCTGTTTTAAGTCGAACCCCTTTCAGTTCTTCTCATGAGGCTGTATTTTTCTGGGTTTGGTCCAGCTCCCTTTTCCTCACTCCCTTGCAAACATCTTCTTGAGCACAGGAAGAAACTTTTTCCTTCTCAGATTCTTTACATTCTTCCTTGGAGGCAAAGCCCATTTATAGTCAGTGTTCCTTGCTAATTCCCATGGCACTTTTGGGAATGGTCTGCTTCACTTTGTTCCACTGCAAAAGCCCCATATAGGCTGAGAACAGAGGCTCCAGCTGCTTATCACAATAATCACAGGAAAGTACAAAAACACTGACATCCAGTGCATTTGAGATCTTACAACGCTTTGCCAACGAAAGTAAAAAGATTTCCGCGTTTTTGTAATGGGAAAATGTCACAGTGCAGCATTTCTCCTTGGTTGATCTACGCCACACAACAGCTGAGTCTGCAGGATTAGAGAGCAAATGGTTTCTGTGGCAGCTCTGGTGGAGAGGAACACGTGAAAACAGGCCAAGCTAAAGAGCTGCTGGACACAGAGATGACGGAGATGATCAGATATAATGGGTCTTACAGAGGACACGCAAATGCACTGCAGCCGGATTCATTCTCAGATCATTAGTGGTTGATACATCCAAAAGTTTGGAGTCGACCTAGCGCAAAACCAACCACAACCTGGCATGGATGCATTTTCAAAAAAGGGACCTGACCCTGTCCGGGACCATCAAATCCAACTAAAAAGACCTGAATGCACTTAGACCTGATCCAAAAGAGAGCGAGAGAGAGAGAGAATTATCATTGGCAGCAGCAACTTTTTCCTCACATTTGCACAGATCACCTCTATTTTTCCTGCTCTTGAGTTCACATTCTCTTCCACACCACAACAATAAAGTTCTTTCTCTTAATGAGGTCTCTTCTGACTGCATGTGTGATGCGAGTGTGTGTACTGTGAGATCAGGTACTTTACACTGACATTTATATTTGCACACCTCCCCCAATGCACACAGATTCCTACTAAGGACAAAAGATAGCAAAACACATTTTCCAATCCTCCTCAACAGTGATATGCACAATATATTTTTTTCTTTTGTATTTTCAAGAAATATTTGGCGTCACTTACCAGGGCTGCAAAGTTTTTAATGGACCCTGTTGGAACCCACTATTCCTTCAATAGCACAAAGATAGAGGTAATAAAAGCTAAAAGCTAATAAAAAGCATCTTGCGGATTCCCAAAGAGAATTGAATTATGCTATAATGACGGTGCGGCCTTCTAAAATCAATTTTATTTGGGCACTATTTTTCCTCACAATGCCCTTACAATATATCTCTCCACAACATTCTCTCTGCTCTGCTACATCACATCATGGAGGAACATCGCACGAGCTGCAAACCGATGTGAGAAGACGTTTCAGGTCATGGGGGAAACATATTAGTATCTGGCTAAATATATGATTTCCTGTAAAGTAGCTTTTAGAGGCTTATCCACTTTTAGTTCAGATGTAATTAGCAAAAAAAAAAAAAAAAAAAAAAATCAGGGCCAGATGGATGGCAGAACAAATGGCTAACATGCATTTGTGTGTGCTCAGCAAGACAAAGCTCAGCCTGTTGTGTCTGTCTCCTGTCCTGTCCTGTGTGAGACTGAAATGTTCTGTGTGTTTCCTTTGTCATCTCCCTGAATGTTTTAGCACTCAGATCCCTCTTGAAAAACAGCTCTGAATCCCAATGGGACTATCTGATAGAATAAATAAAGGAATCTTCCAGCGGCGACGTGGCTGCGTTATGTCTGCCACATCAACACAAAGCCTCCTGGTGCCTTATCACTTATTCATTAATGAAAACCTTGTCACCGCCTCTAGCAGACTATACACTGGAATGTTTCCAAAAGCTCAGAAAGCAGCGAGGTTGTTGCTGTAAGTTGGGATCTACAGCAGATACTGTGATGTCACCCAGCAGAATTTCTGTCACCACAAACACAGCATCTCAGTAATCTCAGTCCTATTGACTGTCACATCAACCAACCGCCTACAGCAGCAAACCAAGAGATTGTGAGAGAAATCAATAGGCTGTACAAAGCTACAGACACAGACTAATCCATCACGGACGGTTTAAAAAGCGTTTTGGGAATAAGGCGGCCACTCCTGAGCGGAGGCCTCATGGAGCACCTTCAATAACTGCCCGGATGGAACCGAGTTTGGGTGGAGCCACCGCAGCACCGAGCAGCAAAACCACAGCACCTTGTCACGTGTGATGACAAGGTGCTGTGGTCTTGAAGACCAGTCATCCGATAAATTGAGCCCTGTGAATTACCAGTGGGTGTACATAACTTTAATTACTGCATCTTTCTCATTTACAGCCACCATGCACCAAACGCTGCGCAAGAACTGCAAGAAGTGTATGGATGTCTAAATAAACTTAGTAAAAACGTGGCGGCAAAATGACAAAAACAGCTGTACGGCTGCTTTGACAAAGCATCATATTGCAATTATTCTTGAAAAAAAAGATATTTTGTTTTTGACACATTTATGTGCAGGCTTTTCTACATCAGCGGTCTTAGTAAATGCTTACTAAATGGAAGAAATTGAGCAGTAAAATATCATTCCTGAGAGTAATTCCTCCACCGGATCACAAAATAGAAAGTTCTCCGCCTCTGTGCTGAATATTTGTTCAAATTTTAAAGCTTACAGAACAGTAAATAGCTGTTAAATCTCAGGTCAATACTCTGTGATTGAATTCAAAAAATGTTATTGACCGCAGTTTAATATTAAAGAACATTCCCTCTCGTGCACAATCAATGTTCTACATTTGGGAAAGTTTCAGAGAGGAAAGAGAGGATCCCTGGTTGTCACAATGAGGCAATCTGCCTGGTGTATTAAATTGTGCTTTCACTGTGTGTGTTGCAGCACCAGGAGACTCATTTGGCAACCAAAGAAGCTTCTGATGGCAACTGACCCTTGGGGACATCTGTGAGACGAGAGGGAAACCAACACACCCCACACATGAATACATTACACCGAGTTACTACAGCGCTCCGATCCAAAAAACTGCTGTATGTCCTGACAACATCTGGCCGAGGATACTTTAATGAAAAATTAGACGTGCAGCTATGTGGTATATCGCTGAAATTAGGCCAGTGATAACACACTCACAGTATCCCAAATTTCGCTTGTTTTAAACCTACCTCATCAAAGCTGCCGTCGTCTTTCTTGAAAGCTGCAGAGAGAGGAAATGGAGAGAAAAAAAATTACACACAACCTGGCCAGGCATCTTTTGAAGAATGAACAAAATGAGAAGATAAATGGCAGAGATGATGCACAGCAGCATAGCAACGAAACGTGTCACTGTTTCAAAATCCATCAGAAATTCATCCTGCATTCAGTGAAGCAGTTATTGACCAATTATGGTGTCAGTGTGACAGTGAGTTCATTTTACCAGACAGAAAGTTTTCACACCCGGATTTATGGCAAATGATGCAGCAATGGAAATAACCAATACATTCTTTGATACTTTTTATGGAATTCAAGTGAATTTATTGGCACCTAAACAGACTTCGGTTTATGGCAAGGTGCACAAAAGACATTTTTTTTTTCTATTATACTGCTATATAATCAAAGACTAGATCCTAAAATCAGGCCCAGTTTACGAAGAATTCCATTTTTCCAATCCTGCCCTGACTACACTGAGCCGTACCAAATCAGCCTTTAAGCCTGGTCACCACACGGCTCAAATGCGAGCACTGAAGAGGAACCTCCCAGGGGTGCCTGGGTTCAGTGACATGAAAAAGGAAGCGACTACACTGATGCAGTTTCTCTTTGATAATGGAATACGCATTATATAACAGAAACCTAAATCAGAAGCTCTTCATTCGGCGGTGTAGCAAGCACACACTGTGCTGAACTGTGGGAAGCTCAATACTTTTCAATCGGGGCACAAAACTCTCCCAGATCTATGAAAGGAAAGCCGACAATTTAGGTGAAATTCTGATGAGGCTCAAGCCGTTTGACGATTATATGCATAATGAATGGAGGACTGACTCCGATTGGTTCAGAAAACAGAGAAAATGTATCTCTCATTTATCTCTGTGCAATGAGTCCTCCAAAATATGTGGAATTTGGTCTTCTGACCAAATGCCAGTGTTTGCCCGCACATCGTCTGCTATGTAGTCCTGGGACTAGATTGCAGTTACTGACTTACTTAATGGCTAGATTTATGTTTAGCTGCAAATATCTGTGATAAACCATGCGGTCATTTTAATGGTGCCTGTCTTTGTTGTTTATGGTGGAATATTTGAGCCAATCAGTGCATCACTTCATCAGTGAGGTCCAATTTAGGGCCAGAAAACAGGGGTCTCGGCTTCCTTCAGGGCGCCTCAGGTTGGCTTTGAGCGTAGTGGAAGTGGACGGAGGAAAACGATGCTGTACGATTCTGCCCCGTAGTGGAAAAGGGCCATTGGCACTGATCACACAAAACACCAAAAATCAGTAAAAATAGTGCAGACACAGAACATCATCAGCATCCTACTGGAGTATTTCCAACAACCTCAAATCTCAAAGCTGCATTAACACTGAATGAAACATCTCAACGAAACCTCTATACTTGTTTCACAGTTATATGTCACAGTATATACGAGTTAAAATTCAACACCACACACCGATCGTCATTCATATCAAAATAAGCATAACCACCAGCATTGTAGCTGCAGAGGAGGGTGGTATTTCATTTGACATTGATATCCATCATATTCAGAGAAGATAATAATGCCGTATCCTCTATGACAGTGATTTACACTGCGTATAGCTGAGAAAGCGCAAGGAGTTTTATTAATAAAGAGACGATGAGTTCTAAAGATCTGATTTCACGTCATCACTTGATAGCTCTGCTGTCTATGTTATCTAATGAGAGAGAGAGCACAGATGGCTAAGTGATAGGATGAGCTGGGGAAGGTTTCTGCTAAAATGGCTTATTTATATCTGAGTGATTGTTTTGGAAGCCGAGTCCTCCTGACTAGTGAGACGTAAAACACTTCTTTCTCCTGAGAGGTTCATCACAGAGTCACTCCCTAAAGAATGCAGACAGCAGCATCACAGCCTCAGATCCACAGACAATACCGCTGCACAAGCTCAACGTGGAAACGTGGAAGCAGAAAACACTGTTCGACTGTCAGTGTAAAATGTGGGATGCTTTGCAAATGTTTTCATCCCAACAATAATAATCTTAAAATTTACCTTGGGATTAAAAAAGCATCTATCTATCTATCTATCTATCTATCTATCTATCTATCATCTATCCATATGGTAATTCTGTCAAACAGGGGTAACATTTGGAATTGATGTTAACAATTTTCAAAACTGTCTTGTTTGTTTCCTGTTTACTTCATCTAAAAATATTTCACATGAAGAAGGCGCTCAATAATACCAACACAGCAAGTTAGCTGAATCCTGTGTTTGTGTTTCATAATACAATATGAAAAACATTTATATCTGATATAGAATTTGAATACATATATATATGTGTGTGTGTGTGTGTTGATGCCAATAGAGAGCTGTCAGAGGGTGCATGTTCTTTGCACAAGGCAGCAGCATTTTTACTATATTTAACTCCAGACAGAAAACAAAGAGAAAAGAATAGAAACTGTTGTTGTTGTTGTTCCCACTCTAAAGGAAACGCCGAGAGTGAGACATCAAAACACTTTCATCAAAACTCCAAATCCAGAAGAGAGTGTTGACACTTCTAATATTCCTGTTACTTTAAAAAATACATCATTACCACTTCCACGCATTTTCATGCCGAATTTCACAGGTGGATGAATTTGCATTTTGCTCAAAGTTTACTATTTAAAGCCACGAGCAGAGATGAGGAGATGGATAGATCCACCTATACACGATAACTTATTATACAAGACTACATTCAGTGGCAAAATAATGATGATGGTGATGATAGTGACGATAAACTTAGTGATCTCCAATTCAAACCTTGTATTAAAATGCAACCTTGCACAATTAATTTCTTTATTTTTAATCAAATTGTCATTATTTCAAAACCTGTTATAATTTAAACTGCAATTAGTTTCTGATACTATGTAGGAGGGATGAGCCTTTTCACAGTAAAAGACTTAATGTCAAAATAATATTTCAACTTATATAGATTTTTATGCCAAAATATTTATGCAGTGACCTAAATTAAAGACTGAACTTTGTCCCTATCTGTTAGGGACAGATAGCCAAGCTGCAGTGACACCATCTCAGTCTGCATTCTTCTTAAACATACGAAGAAAACTGGTGAAAATGTGTGAATAACTGCTTATAACTTGTCAGCAGGGATAAGATGAAAACAATAACCCAGCAAAAGTGTTGAAAACTCAAACATCTTACATACAACAAACTTAAACACACTAGTTCCGGCTCACACTCTTGCATGTTCTTCTGGTTTCACTGCACGACAAATTGCTTTAGGCAAAACACAGTGCATTTTAGAGCAACTGACTTCTTCACAAACTTCCATGAGGCTGCTGCAGGATTACCGCGACCCAACTACACTGCAGGCACACAATCATTTTTCTGGAGCTCCTCGCACTGTTCCATATTTAAATACATCACAGCTTCTTACGATTTGGTAACTGGATGTGGCCAAATTGCGACGTGGCTGAGTTTATATGCCAACGGTGTGGAATTAGGGTTGTTGGATACAATCTTTATTCTAATCTGAAAGATGTATGTTACTACATAATCCATTTGAGGATATTGTACGTGCTCCTCCATAAGCATGGTGAAAAAAAAAAGCATAATCGTGATAATTTAAAACAATCAAGGGAGCCATGACAATTCTGAGACTCTATCTTAATCCACAGAACAACTGTGAATCTGTCCTATTTAAATGATAACCTTTACCTCATGCATGTCTCATGCATCAAATTGGACCATAATTGAACATCCAGTGCAGCCAGGTGCACTGGGACGAGCTGGAGGAACAACGTTGCATTGACATACAGTGAACAGTAAAGGAGGGTCTCGAACCTGCTTTGATAAAGCAGCCGTGCAGCAGACTGATTGCCGGATCAATGCGTAGATGTGTAGATTCAGATGAGAGTAAAGATGGCCGATAGGCAAGGAGCGCCCGCACGGCCCAAAAGTCAATGTCAATCTTTTCTTACCGCAACATCGACCCACGCTGCTAAACTCACTACAGCTGATTTCTCTTATGGGTACATCCCATCTATTCAGTCTGTGCAGCAACTGTCTGTTTCAAAGGACACTCGGGCCTATGAAGATCTATGGCAAGACCTGTGTGTGTGTGTGTGTGTGTGTGTGTGTGTGTGTGTATGAGAGAGGCACAGGGGTGAAAAGAGAGAGGGGGAGAAAGATGGAATGGGGTGAAGGGTCTATAGTGACAAGCCATGATGTGGTTGTGTATCTGTGGTTATTGATTTTTATTCAAACAGTCATACATAGATCCCTGTTTACCTGATACAGTCTACTGGAACACGGATGACAATTGGAGTGTAAAAAGGAGATGCTGGTGCTTTCTACCGCAAATAGGACTTACTTTTGTTAGTATTACTTATAATAATACTTCTTATTATTTGTTATGATTAGGGTCTGCTTTGGGCCTTGGGTCACTCAAGGCTGCAGAATTATACTAATCACATAACAAGTGGAATTGTGTGATTCTTAAATTGCGAAAGGTAATGATTTATTCATATCTGGATGCACCGCATGTGCCGGAGAGCAGTGGTGTAAAATGATGTTGTATCATATGAAAGATTCACGTATTTTAATTGTGAATTAAGGTGTTTGGAAGGCTGTGTTTTTTGAGAATAGGACTGATTAGATTAATATTGGAATATTGTTATCTGTTGTTAAATAAAGTGTCATATCAGAGTGTCTTTATGTGTTTTCAAACCTAAAAGGGTCACGTTATATGTCGATCACATTGTACAGCAAATCAAAATGTTTGGGTTTTTTTTCAAAATGAATCAAAATGATATGTTGGCAATATCATGGAGCTCTAGGTTCACACAGATATGTCAAATTTTAGATCATGAAAAGCCCAAGTTGAGTCAACATCCACAGTTCATATACTGATAAAAAAATTTTTTATATACAATTATTGCAATCAGCATTAACTTAAAAGGACAAAAGAAGGGAACATAAGGCACAAAAACACTTGGCAATGATGTGAAGCAGAGAAAAGCCACAAATGTGGACATTAAAGGAGCAGTTTTACTGGATAAATACTGTACACTCTGATTCACTGACTCATCGTACAGTAAATTGATTAGTTGATTGTAATCAGACTTATAACGTCACAGCTAGAATTAAACAGAGAAAGAGACTCAGACAAGAGATGTGATGATGATGATGATGATGATGATGGAAAATACACTGACACAACTGTGACCTCTAGTTGAACAGCACTCAGCATTACTCAGATTTCCTTTCGGTTGTCTCATAAAACTCCTGATGTTTGCCTTCGAGAACGGAGGAAACTACTCTTCAAACACAAACGCTACTTTTTAGCTTGCTTTTCTCTATTTACAATGAGCTGCTGCTGCTGCTGCTGTAAGAGACATGTCTCCTTTCACGCTGGACACAAAGGGATGGCAAAATGTGAAACACACGCACACACACACACGTCCCTCTTCTTACCTATACTCCGGAAACTCTCGGACAAAGTTCTCCTCAACTTTTTCATTTTGCCGATTTTCTCCACAGGCTGCGAGGCTGGCATCAGGTCGCACATTTTTTTCCAGCGACTTCAGCAGCTGGCAGCGGACTGGCTCTGATTTGAAGCGGATGAGGAAGGAGGAGGAGGAGGAGAGAGAGGAGAGGTGCTCAGCCTTCGGGGCTTCTTCAGCCCAGCTGCGGCGCGCTGCTAAACACAGGACACGGAGCCTCAGCAGGGTTTGACTTCTCTCATCAACTAGTATCACCAGAATGCTTCCAAGATTTCCCCAGGAATGCAACTACATCTCCAAACAGAGGAGGAAAAGTCCGCGATCAAACACACGCGTCAGAGTGGGCAGCGTGCGTAATTTGGTACGGCTTTGGTGCGCTGACCAAGACTTCTGTCTCTCTTTCTTTCTTTCCTCTGCGTCCCACTCACTCTCTGCTCCACCGCAGTCGAGAGAGAGAGCGAGAGAGAGAGAGAGAAATGTCATTTTTGGGATTCTCTCTCTCTCTCTCTCTCCAGTTTCGACCCACTAAGCCCGCCCAGACTGCAGTAATTGGCGAACGTTGATGGCAGTTCCGTGTTCCCATTGATGCACCGGCCTGTCACTCAAAGTGTCAGTCCCGCCCCATAAGATGTAGCAGAATGAGAAATATTTTCCCGGTGTCTAATTCTTGTCCTGGTGCTGCGGTTCAAACCTCTCCGACCATTCTCCGCTGTTTGTGCGCAGCATTAAGTCATCCGAAAAAAAGAGTTCCAGCAAACGGGAGCGCACATATAATTTACCGTTTTATTAAACAAACAGCAAAAAGCAAATAAATCTAAGCACGCTGCACAATTCTCCATTTTAATTTGATGTTTAAAATGTTTCCTTTCAATCCTAATCGGAATGTGAACGCAGTCGGGGGGATTTGGTTGGTGACTTTTCATCCACCACTTTTCATCTGGTTCAAATATCCGTGTGAATCAGAGTTTTAATGTTGGCTACATTGATGTATCATAGATTTCCAGAATAACCTTTTCAACGTGTGTCAAGGATAAAACCATAGTGACAAAAGTAGAAATGCCACAAGACTGATGTCATTTTCAGAAAAGGTAGAAATGTTAGAAAATTAAATTAGTTGAAAAAAAAAATCTTCAAATTACATATGATTTATTGTCAAAAACCTAAAAAAAATGGCTCTTACACAATGTAATGTTGCTGTGGTGCTATCGACACACTTGCAGGATTGCTGGTGGTTGATATACACAAGTGTCCTCCAACATTGTACCCAGGTTTTACAGTCCAGTCTCATAACTCATGACTTTCAATGAAGTCGCAAATGTTCTGACTTGAGAGTTTGCATAATTTGGAAACAAATGTGAATTTGAGACGTTGACATCACTGACTTAAAACTTTTGAACCTGAGTATTAAAACCTGATACCTTCGCCCGGTAAAATTTTACACAGCATCCATAATTTGGGCACAATTACAATTGACACTGCAATTGACATTAAGCACATTTACTCTGTTGACTGTCTTGATTTAGGCTCGGTTGTCCACAAGATTTTAACGAATAATCACAAGGCAATTGTGTGAAATATGAAAACATAAATAAATATTTTACTTTTATTCAGTCTCATTCACATACGTAATGTCTCTGCTGTGACTTTTGGGCAGTCGTGACCAGGACGAGGGAGAAAGAGTATTCAGAAACATTTGTAGCCGTGTGTCAGTTTGGGGGACAAGTCATGTTGAAAACTAAATAATGGAAACACACCCGACTTTGATCGGTCAGTGGCTCAGAGTTGATCAATCAACTCTTTTAAAACAATACAGTGTGAAAACAGCCACGGAATGTGGAGGGCTGAAATGCTTTCATACTGCGGCCTAATTGGTTTGACTGCAACAAAGAGATAATTGAGATAAATGTGCACATTTATTAGTTTGAGCTGCTCCTCCATTATGAAAGGTCTACTAACAGTGTCAGCAACTCACCACTGCAGCTCATTAACAGGCATATCTGTTAGCAACGTGTAGGAAAATATGACAAAAACAAACGAAAGTCAGGATTGACTGTGCTCCCTCCCATCGTGTCTTTAGAGCACAAGTGTCAGTAAAACTGGAGGTTTGGAGGAGTTTCATATCCTCAGATCAGCTGATACAGCAAAGAACAAAATATACTAAAGAAGAAAGCAAAAAAAAAAAAAAAATTGACAAGATTTTAAAAATACATGTAAGAATGGTTCACAGTTTTCTTTTTGGTATTCTATAAATAGAAAGAAGGACTAAAATAATTAAGCATAAAGGGGGAGATAAATGGAAGGAAGAAAAGAGATGACATTTAAGTGTCATTCAGAGTCTGTCATGTGTCTTGCTGTGATCAGAGCTTGACCTACTTAACTTGTACCCGCTACTCCTCGGGGGGCATAGGTCATCCACAAGGGACGTCCACTGGACTCCGCGGTGTAGATGAACTGAGCCTTTTCAAAAAGTTATCATCAGTTTTTTATCCCTCATTACGCCGTCATGGGTAGATAAAGTGATTTGAGTGTCTTTGTACTGGAAGTCTTGCTTAGCTTTGATCATTCGTTCCATTTTGGACCTTGATAAATCGATTACAATAGGAATTGTTGGCCTGATGTTCCCCTCTTCGTTGTGCCGCAGGAGAAAGTTGTCGTTTGCTGTGGGGTCTATCCCAAGTAAGCACACTGGAACGTGTGACCAATCAGATTTACAGCTGTTATGTACCTGCAGAAAGTCCTTGGCCGTCATTTATCAACATTACATAGAAAAGTTTCTAACTTCACCTCTATGAACAAAATGTAGAATATTTGTGTGTGCAAAAAATTGGTATTTATCAAATGTGTCCAAGCAGGCCTTACACATACTGCTAAGTAATCTGCCTTGATAAATACCGCTCATTATAACTCATCGTGCATGTGCGCAGCGAGTTTCACTTACATACATAAATGCCACTAAATAACCATTTATGGTAATAAAGCTGCAGGAAATGTCACTAACGTCAGACGCTCAGATTAATTTCTTGTTATCTTGAACAAGAAACATCGTTTATAAATTATGACATTGTACGACCTTTCTGCATCCACAATGTACTATTTAGTTTCTTAAAAAAACAAGTGAAATGATTATTTAGTGCACATTTGGGACAATGGGAAATAAATGCAATATTTTGGGTCATGACGACCAGGAATGGGAACCACTAAGTTAACGCTCCTTCCATTGCCCTTGACCCAGGCACTAGACTGTAGACATGAGGTCGCTCCCTGGGTGCCGTAGTGTAGCTGCCCACTGCTCCTAGTAGTTAGGATGGGTCACGTGCAGAGGACAAATTCCCCCATGAGAGTGTGTGAGGACATCAATCAGTTTTAAAATAGGCACCTCACCAGCAATTACACATGACCCTTACAGACGGGGTCCACGCTGACCGTTGAAACATGTTTACTGTTTAAGGTCCGGCCCTTGGTTGCTATTATGGCTAATTGTGGGTGGGGATAAACACCAATTGGCAAAACATTTATTTACATAGCATATGCACAAGGGAAAGACATTTATAAACATATAGCGTGGACTGTCATTAAAAATGCTTAATCACGTCAATACATCAGTTGCCTCTTTGATTAATCCTTAAAAATGACAGATTAACTTGACATCGACCCAATTGTAAGATAGGGCGGAAATACATCCGTAACTGCTTTAGCTTTAACATTTATTTTGAAAGTAGAAACCCAAATGAATGAAACTTGAAGCGCTCATTGGCACAAAGCAGTTTTCTCGCTGGTTTCAAAACCACTGAAGAAGCTAGAAACGACTAACATGACTATAATATAATCCAAATAATCTTTATTTTGTTTATTTTGCAAATTTCCCCACTGCGGGACTAATAAAGGAATATCATATCTTACCTGATCTCCTATTGCAGTACCAACAGCGTTACAGATCCAATTTCCATAAGGGTGAAGAGAGATGAGCTCATCACCGGCTCTGGGACTGAGGTGGGAAATTGATGAGGTGTGTTCTATATCCCTGGGTGCTATTGTGTCCTCTAGCAGTGACAGGCTCTATACCTGTCACTGCTAGAGGACACAGCAATAAGTATTCAATCCTTCTCCACCTTCAACTTTCAAGATCAGTGCACCAGCAAAAGTCTAAAAGCAACAGTATAGTTAGTCATATAGTCATAAAATGATACCAGCTAATTCAGACTGTTATTGTTCATATTATGCAATATTATCATAATGCATCACTAACGAGGACCCATGTTTGGAGCCAGCCATGTCATATTTGGACTAATTATGTTGAGAAATAACTTGGTTTGTGTATGTAAGTGAATGTTAAATGTTGCTGAGACTGAAGCGATAATAATTGATTTTAGACTCAGTAACCTACTCACGTCTGTATAAATATTATAACTCATGGTGCTCATGTTGAGATAGCAAAGTTTAAAATTCTGGGTTTCTCCACTTCATTATCATCTCACTTGGTTGAACCTTCCTGTCTTGTCTCTGCTGCCATATGTTGTTACCATTACGGATGCTAGATGCTCTCTTTTCCAAGTGTAAAATGCCTTCAAAATAACATCTGATGCACTTCACTTATAGGTGACTTTATGAACAATTTTTTTTTTTACATGTGTATGAATGTATACTTTTTAAACTAGTCATATGATGAAAATAGTTTTTGTGGATTCCTTGGGTCTTTCATACATAATGTATCTGGACCAAGATAGAAAAAACATTCATCTATGATTTTAGATTTCTTATCATTTTAATATAACAAGCAGTCTAATGTGACAAACAGTAAATTGAGTGAGTGATGTTTGTAACAACCATTCCACCCGATCCTACAGATTAAACACCTCTAAGTATTTGTATTTCATTTACATGTCAGTAAATATATGGTCTCATTGACATGAAACCAATATTTTGTTTTCTAAATGGGAGAAGGCTTGTTCTTAAAAGCCGAGTTTTATTCACGTCTCTTCATATCAGCAATACAAGAATGATACCAACTTTCATTCATCAATACTGTCTGTACAAAGTGCAAAGGTTGATATGAAACTAATCTATTTAAAAAAAACAATCAAGATTTTCAGCTTCAAATTTAAAACAAAGTACAGCATCTCTTCAACACACGTCACACATATCCTCAGGAGCTAAAGTCAGTTTCAATAAGGTAAAACAGTTTGCATCATTATCCAGAAATAGCACATTCATACAGTTTTCTGCATTTCTTGTGGTATTGCTCAAAACTAAAATAGATGACATACAAACAGTAGAGCATGTTGCCGAGGGAACACAGCTGTTCTACTCGTTCTCAAACTTGCTGTACGGGTGGTCCGAGTCAGCGATCAGACCTGCACAAAGGAAAAGGACGTCAGAGCAAATGAACACACAGAAACCCTGTTTATAACATGCGGTACATGATTGGCTGTGTACTGCTACTTCAGTTGCTCATTTTCCTGGATCTCTGGAATCATGCTTCTCAGGTTTTATGGAACAAGACGTAGAATCACATCAGACTGTCGACGTGAAGGCCGTCGAATTGTCTTGTTACATTTTTTGGGTATAAGGCATACAATCAAAATACGTAAACTGCGACACCCATTGTGTGGTAAACTGACAATCATGTTGATGATCTTAAGTGTGTGTTCTAGTCAGTTGGTGATTAGCATGAGAAAAAAAATGTGAGAAGAGAAAAGTATTTTCCCAGAAAGACAAAAACCAGAGAAATAGAATCCCCTGTGTCTGAGGTTGGGTTGAGAAATAATATTTGAGTGCCAGTGGTATGTAAACAGCTGAGAATACGCAGCTCTCCAAATGCAGCATGGGGCAGGGATGCTCTGTGGTTTCTGCAGTTATGAAGGCTTTTCGAGGCCTATTTGTCTACTTAAAAGAATATTTAACATAACTTTGAGAGAATAGCGAGAAATACTTTAACACTCACGGCCCATTCCACAGTGATCTCTGGGTTAAGTGTGCACTACGTCTCCATTAAACACATTGAAAACACATTGGAGGCCAGCTGAATACATCTCTTATATGCTCCGAGTAAAAATGAAGAGAGCAAATTAGTTGTTTTCTCTAAAACTATCTGGAATGTGCTGTCCTGTCCTTCTATATTCTTTTCTCAGCATGTTGTGCTTTATTGTGATAATCACAGCAGAGAGACAGACAGGTAAGACAGGGCTAAGAGAGAGGGGATGACATGCAGCAAAGGGAACAGGCTGGAATCGAACCCGCACCTCTGCGTTACGTGAAAAGCTTCTAAAAACGTTTTCCAGTTTGAACAAATTTGGCCATACTCATGGTTGATGAATGGGAACCATTGCATTCCATTTTTTCTGTGACTGGAGTAGATTGATGTGCAAATTAATTTGTAAATGTTTCTGATAATTACAGAAGCACCAACTGAGCGGCTTTATATTATCCGTACATGTCAGAGGGGGCAGGCGACTATTCAGGAAAATCAAAAAATATGGGGACTCAGGGAAAAACTCAGGAAATCAGTGGAATGAGTAAAACAAGCAGCTGAGGGAATGCGAGGATCATAATTTCATCAATCACAAATGTGCCAAAGCTTCATTTTGAAGATCAGGTTACAAGTGCCAGCATGGAGGTTACACTAATTCTGACGAATGGCAGATGCCAACCAGTGGCGGTTGGTGTGTGAAGCATTAACCTCCTAGGGACTTCAGTGTAATTCTTGTTTTATATAAATGTGCGTTTTCTCTGATGGAACTTGATGGAAATATGATTCAAAGGGAACTGTAAGTTGACCTCTAATCAAGTGGAGCCAGTGCTGTTTAGTTATTATGGTCCTGCAGAATTGTTTTCACTGTGCTAGGAATGACCAAGTAAACAACGTAAGGAGGTAATGCAACAGTCAGACTTGTGGATGTGTTGATATGAGCACATAGTGTCACACAACCATTTATCCTCATTGGTAAGTTTGTGGTAGCGTGCACATACACCATGTAACACTTTGTCTGTACATAAAGTGCTGACTCCACATGTAGGGACTCTGAAAAGGGAAACGTGTGCAGGCAGAGGTGGATGTAAGAAAAACAGTAAAGGAAAAAAGGGTTCATCGTTCAGCTGCTGTCTGGGTGTAACCTAGAGCACTGGGAGGAAACCAAGGCCCTCATTCATCAACCATGGGTACGCACAAATTGGAAAGGATGGAATTATGGGTTTATTCTGTGCTTACGAACAAATTCTCATAATTTGTGGGATTCATTAAGTGGACGTCTTACATTGCTTTTGTGCCTTCTGTTACGGAGAAATGTAATAAAAAAAATATGCTAATATTGATGTATGAGTGACAATTTAAGTCCTGATATGTAATGAAACCAAGATTTAAGCATTCATGTTCAGTTAATTCAACTTTGCCTAAATGTGTGAATGATTGCGAGTGTGAGATCACATTGTTCACATAAATGATTTGTTGCATCTCTCTGCGACCCCCATCTACTCCATTTTTTACAGTGTAAATTTGTCTTTGGCTCTGCATTGGAGTGAATAATTTTGAAGCACATTCAGTTGATTATTTGTTTTTTATCTGATTCGACGCAGTAATGCAGCATCACCTCTTCAAGCGCAGAACTCTATACACCCTGCATGTGCAAGTCTACAAACACAAAAGCTATTTATGATGATAAGCTTCTCTATAAAGGTGCTTCATCGTGGCATTGGATTAGTTTGATGCCGCACAGATAACCCGATTGTTTATTAATTACCCCATAATCTTAAATGACAGAGTCACTGGGCAAATTCTCTTTTTGGCGCATTCCGTTTGACTGTGGAACAATGGACCGCATTCAAGAAAACTCATCTGAGAGCCAAACACAGGACAGTTTGGTCACCCAGAGGCTGTATGGAGTGTCTTTCACAGAACAGACCAGAACAGAGTATGAAGGAAAAAGAACCTAAACCCTAACCCCAGTACAAATACAGACTAATGAGAGCAGGAGGCTGAACACACACACCATCTATCACTCTGTCATATTGTCCATACAGAAAGAAAAGACAAAACCTGACATCTCACTTTACTGATGCTGCCCAGGGAGACATATTACAAAAAATTCAATAAAAGTTAAATGAGCCCCTGTACACAACTGGGAAGTCGTCAATAACTGAAATAATTGTCCCCCCTTAATCAAAGTTGGTGTTTTCACTAGGGATTGTTAACGATTATAAATGTTAAATGCGATTAATTGCAAAATTTGTTTTTCATGCGCAAATTTAGTATAATGAAATGCACCCCATGCAACATAGTGCACAGTGTCAGTGTAAGTGTCAATGCTTGTGTACAACAAATGCAAACTTTGTCCCACAACTGCATCGTCACAGGGAGGATAGGAATGAAAAAAATCCGGCATGAAACTACAATAGCCTACGTGTTTGCAGAGTAAGTCGTGTATGCCAATCTCTCTGAATTTTTGTGAATATGACTTTACACTACAAGGATAAAAAAAATGTTTGTGGACTGTGAAATATACATTTGTGTCCTCTGTGGGTTACAACTAATAAAATGTCCAATAAACTCTACTATTCCTTCGGTAGTTGAGAGCCACTTGCCAAGATGATTTGCTTGCTCACTTTCACCTTGCGCACAGGCAAATCTGTTTTCTCAGCAGAGAATCTGTTTTGATTGATTCAATTTATGTTCGGCCCAAAACACGCCTATGAATAATTACTAGCCTAAATAGTCGCTCGGTGGCTTAATGGGTGCCGAGATTTTCCGCTGTCTGAATAGCAAAATGGACTTGGACATGCCCAAAAGCACAGGGTGCTGTAATGTGCCATAGATTGTCCCGATATGTTTCAACCTACAGTAGTAGGATTAAAACAGAAATTAAATATGCCTATCCAAACCTGCAACTGGACCGACGGTGACTCAGCATTAATAAAATTGAGACCACAGAAAAAGCACTTTTTTTCACAATTCTGGATGTCACTGGACTGTAAGGTCAGCATTTGCTAAATGGGGAAACTTTTTTTCCAGCCAGAAGTGAATAAAACATAGATGGGGCTTCTCATATTTATGTGGTTATGGGTCCTTCTCAATCAGACTAGGGTTGCTTTCCCTTGGTAAAGTTTGTTTGCGTAGGTCTGAAAAGAGTAATCACATGTGGTTGCCAAAATAACGCATGAGGATGTTAGGTATGAATTTGATATGTTACCAGCTTTTCCCAATAAGTTGATTTGGCCAACAAGCCTAACAAAGATGTAGTTTACATGACATTACATAACCATACACCACTCTCTCCAGTTCTGCAATACATCAATGGACTGGCCTGTAGTTGGTTTGGAACTACTGCAGGACATGTTCTTAAAGCGTGGCTGGTGACCAAACTGAAATTGTTCATGGTGCAGTTGTTTTGGACTACACATGTGAGACTGCTATGTTCAGACCTGCCCAAATGAAACACCAAGAGGGAAAAAACTGAACTCGACCAAGTCAAGTGAGAAAATGCCTCTTAGCGTTTGAAAAATAGCTTTCCTCCTTCGCAGATAGTATATATGTTAAATTACAATTTATTGCAAGAAACCAATTTTCCTTGCTATTAATCCAGAATGCTTCAGTATCTCACGGTAGCATAGTCATAAACAGCATGTTAGTAAATGCTGATGAGAGCGAGTTGAATGACGTTGAGAGGGGTAAGTGGTGAAAGGTGTGACGTCATGTGACTTGTATGCTGTGCTTTTGTCCTTTGGCTGCAGTGCATGGTGTGATGGACTCGGACCTTTAGGATGTGAACTGAAATGCTTTGGGGATCAGATATGAAATGCGGATATGTTAGGTTTCAACTGAAGCCCCTGGGTTCCTTTGCTTGAATACGTTTAGTGCAGGGTGTGCAGTATTCTAGACAGCAAGTCAATGGAGCTCAGTACAGATGCTGCTGCAGCAACCTCAACCAGCACCAAAGTCTTTATGGGCTATGATACTATTAGAATGTTCTATATTCAAGGACAAGCCATTGACTGTTCCTTTAGTGTGTTGTCATAAAGGGGTCACAGTTAACATTGCAGGTGATAAATTATGGTTAAATTGATCTTAGGAGGCAGGAGTTGTAACCTACACATGGCCTGAATTGCCCTTCTATGGGACAATGCTGCTGAATAATACATTGCTGGCACTGCTTATGGAAATTATATTCTGTGATACTGACCTGAAGAGTTTCAAAATGCATCTAAGGAAAAGTTTACACAGGGAGAGCAGAAAAAAGGGGTGGGATTACATCAGTCACGCAATATTGTTGTTTATATGTTATGGGTAAACAAGACTGCACGTTAATTGACTTTATTAATGATCGCAGCGTGACCGGGATCAGTATCCTAACTGATCAACCAGACCGGTACCACTGGGATTGAATGCATCAGTAGCCATGTGTAAATGCAATACAAATAGTGGGGACAAAGTCACAAGCTGGGAAAACACAGCCTACATTGTCTGCCCATTAGCTATTGATAAATATTTTGAATAGGAGTTGCAAGTAGCAGTGACTGGCTATTTACCTCTTAAACATAGACCGTAAAAGTGTGCACATTTTTAAACAATGGATTACGATCTTCCACCGAGCAAGGAAGAATGAACTTTAATAGTTTAAAAGCCCAAGTATTAAGATACAATCACAATGCAGGCATAACTGGGACTCATGTTGATGTGAGGTGTAAATCCAAATCAGGGAACGTATATGTTCACTGAGATTGCACTTTAATAAAAGGTTTCCAGAATGAATTGGAACATAGACAAATGACTGTCTGAAGCTATCAATACAGAACACAGCACATTTCATACATACCATACTTTCTGCGGATCTCATCATGCCTTGCTTTTCTCTCGTCCTTCCTGTAAAAGGAAAAGAGGCCAAAACATTTAATAGGATGGAAAAGTTGATAAACAGAAAATATTTTCTTTTACAGTTGAACTCCTGACAGGTATGAAAATAATGAGAAATTAAATGAAAATAGCCTACGTGTTTACAGAGTAAGAGGTGAATGCAAATCGCTCCCGATTTTTGTGGATATAACTTAACACTCCACAAATTAAAAATAAAATTATGCCTTTGTGTGACATTTGCTGACATTTTTTCTGTGGGTTACAACTAATAAAAAGTCAGACCAAATTTTCTATAAATTTGGTTGCTGGGAGCCCCCTCCAGTAGACGATTTGCTTGAATGATTTCAACTAAATTTTTCAAATTGCGGTCAGTGGCCCACAGAAGGCCAGGTAAAAATGAAAGTTCTACAAAGTTGTCACATAACCCCAATCACTAGCTGCAATAAAAAGAAATGTCCTTTGCTTCTGGGATCTCAGTATTGATAATTTTGTTCATTTTGACTCTTCTGAAAACTTCTTTTCCATCAGGCCTGTATGGCAGGTTAATACTGAAATGCCAGCAATGTGATCATATTTTTAGGGATTGTCCTGGCTTTTAAAAATGTGTTTGACATATTCAAAAAATGATGAGCAAAAAACCCCCAAACCTGAATATGTCAAGTTAATCATAAGTAACAAGAACTCCTCTTTTGACATCATGTCAACATTGTATCAACATAATTATGTCATTTTTTAGTCCTATTAACAGTCATAGTTGAACTGGCAAGTCGATTTATTTGTGCATATAAATATAACTGGGATCGACTTGTTTGAGTTTACTTCTTTAAGGTCACTTTGTGTCTCCTGACAGCCATGAACAGCCGCCAAGGTTTTAACTTGCAGTAAGAAAAGCAGAGCAACAGGCCTGCCGTCAGCTCCCACTCGGCCTTTCTGAGGGATAACAAAGGCCTGGGTGGAGGATTTGTGCATCGGACCTCCAGGGCTGTCAATTCGCTTCATCTCGGCACAAAGAGACACTGTAAATCAGTCTGTGCTTTATTGCCAGGTAGTGATCTGTGAGCAATCAGGGGTGCTGAGCGCCGCCTGCCATCTGTCTCGCCACACCATTACAGCCAAGCTCACAACTAATTGATTGACTTCTATAAACCCCTCACGCATTAACCATGGAGTTAAGCAACAAGTAGTGAGTGGTTTTAGAAAAAGGGGTGCTCATCAAAACACAAGTGAAAATAATACTGGTTTCACCTTCACAAGGCTTGATAAGGCTAGTATGGTACTGATTGAAAAATATTAAACCTCTTGAAAGTGTTCATGTTTTATGTTTGTCACACAAATTGAATCAAAGTAGATTTAAATTGACTTTTCTTTAAACTGATCTCTCATCTGTGCACATCTTGACGCTGCAATTTTTCCAAATTCTTCTTTGCAAAACTCCTCAACCTCAGTTGTGTGGGGATTGAGAGAAAATCCTTTTCAAAGTTTAGCCCCAAATTCTCAATTGGCCCGAAATTTGGACTCTGGCCTGGCCGCTCTCTTGTTGTTTTTAAGCCATGCCTGTCTAGCTTTGGCAGTTTTTTCGCTATTGCTGCAGGACAAATCTCCTCTCCTGACAGGTTTTGCATCGGGGCCAGTATGTATAAACCTCAAAAATTTTAAGAATGGCCATAAACTTTGACTTACGAATAAAAAAAAAAAGAAATCTTAGAAGTCAAGACGAAAAGAAAAAGTACTTTATTGATCCCCGTAGGCAATTGTTTCTCTGCATTTCACCCTAATCCTAACTATAAGGAGCAGTGGGCAGCAATCACATGAAAACACACACAAACTAGTGCCCGAGATCCAACTGTAAATCTTCTGTCTAGTTGGTCAAGGGTAAGCAGGATTAATTAGCCTACCAGTGGGGGAAACTGGAGGAACTGGAGGAAACCCACGCAGACACTGGGAGAACATGCAAACCTCAAACATCAAACCAACAACCTCCTTGCTGTGAGAGAACAGTGCCAACCACTAAGCCACCGTGCTTCCCATGAACAACAATCAGTAAAGTACGAGACCAATTTTTACAAACAGATTAAGATTACTCTCGTTTGTCATGAATTCTGGACTACAGTGACGTACATCTAGAAGACCCACCATTAGGGGCGTTGAAAGTGTTAAATGTCAGCATTCCAGATTCCTCACTTATGATTGTTGAAATAAAGCCGCCAGCCAGATCTCCATGACAACTCATGCATTTTGTGTTGCTCGTCCTCATTTCAGAACACAATCTAAGGTTTAGTTGTAACACCACAGTTGTACATTCAACACAATTTGAGTGTGCTACTGCTACATTGATTTGTTTTTGTTTTTTCCTGTTGATGTTCATTTCCTCATTTGCACACGGTTTGCGCTGTGATGTGCATGACTGCAATTGATGATGCAGGGAAACATGTGATCCTCTTGTTTTTGTCTGTGAGAGCAGCAAGCACACTGGCAGCGCTTAGTATGGATTGACAAATTGACGTTGACAAAAATATCTGCATTTATAAATTGTTTCATAGAAAAAGCCGAAGTTATTGTTTGTTTCATATAAAAAGCCGAAGTTATTGTTTGTAATACTATCAGTAATTAAGAACTACATTGACAGTCAAATCTGTATCTATTAATTCATTGTCAACATGGGTATATAATACCAATGCAGTGCATTATAGTGTGTAGGACTCCATGCTTATGCATGCAACTCAGCAATCTCGCAAATCCTAACTGCCTTGGGGGACCTCCATCTCTCAAATAATTTAGGAGCTGAGACATTTGTGGACATTTGCAAAGCCTGCACCCAGAGGAGGTGCATTTGGTGTGTTGCTGAGCTGGGCCTCCTCAGCATGAGATGTGCTTATCTCTGACAGAACTGTTTTTCTCAGCAGAAGCTGAAGACTAAAAACAAACACCAAATGTGATAACCAGAAATTTATCTTAAGTATTATGTTTCTTTTGTCTGTTGTATGTCCAATTTTACACACCTGTTGATTTTTGAACTCCTTGTCTTATTTGTGGCGTTAACCAGCAATTGAGTGTGTTTGTCTAGTCTTGCTAGAATATTTATCATGGGAATATTTTTTTTTCCTGTGCGTGCGCATAAATGACAGCGGTAGAAGAAACATGCAGACACGAGCACCATTTAAAATCAACTTACTGTAAATATCTTTGCCTCAGTCTTATGTGTTTCACTGTGTCGCTTGATAGAAATGTATGGCACAAAGAACAGATACTTTTACATTAACAGGTGTAAATTAAAAAAAACTAACAAAGATACCAAACCGTCCACATATACCATATGTGACTGCATCGTGACATACTTCATTGGATGCAATGCTACAGTCATCAAAATTGACTTTTAGATTTCAATTAGCTGTGAGTTGTGAGTGAGTAGCTGGGCAACACACCATATTTTAAGGTATATCCGTACTGATTCAAGTAAAAGCCTTGCATTTTTGCAAACAGGTAGACTGTAAAGCCAGCCCTTCCTGGTGTGAGCGTTTTACTCACATTGAAAAGTAGATCGTTGCCCTCCATGAGCAAAATTCAAAGGGTAGACAATCTAATAATACCTGCTTTTGGGGCACTGCTGGAATGAAAAGAAAGTCTTGATTCAAGGAAATGCAGAGTGAGCAGACGTCCAAGTTTATCCGCTGTGTGTGTTTCACTCAGCGCTGCCAGTGAAGTTGCGCAATGGAGCCAGAAAATTCACTCCTTCCTCCCACTTTAAATGTTGTGTGTAAATGCACTGACATGCTCTGTGAGCTTGACCATGTACTATGGCAACTCAAATGTAATAAAAATAAATAACATTAAATAAAGTCACGAGTTGTGCTGTGAAATGTTCCCAAGACCTTCACTCTAATTGTAACATTTACTTGTGTGAGTATATCTATTTTTATTTATATTCCAGATCTGTTATTTTAAGTATCCGCCCATCATCAAGACCACTTATCCATGTCAGGGTTATTTTTCCAGGTAAAAGTGAACAGTTGATGACCATTCCTTTAATGGCAGCTAGTGTAGGACTTTGAACAGCTCTGCATTAAGCCCTTTTGTAATGCTTACTCCAACTATGTAGTTCAATGGACTAATATAGTTTAATATCAATAGATTAAGCAGCTGCTGTTTCAAAGGCTTTTCTGCCCACACAAAAGAAAAATCTGAGTATCCAAGCATTGTTATCTTGGATTTCAAAATGGCACGGGCAAAGCAGCAATTTAACTGGCCTTTCGAAAACCTGTGAGGGTCAAATCCTAATGGGACCAGTTGAAATCTTCCTCTAGACAACTCTCTGGCTCAGAGGATGATAAAGGCTTGGTGCTCTGAGCTCTCTCTCTCTCTCTCTCTCTGGGGGCCAGGCAACAGTGCCTAGAGGCTCTATTCTTTACAGTGATGGGCTCTACATTCTACATTAGCTATGTGGATGTCCTGCTCACAAGCCGAACTAAATCTATGTGGGTCATTGACTCTGACTTTGTAGGTTTGATCACAGGAAACCCTGACAATCTTCTTCAGCACATGAGATGCGCACATAGGCTGAATTTATCAACTCACCGGTACTTCCTCCAAATCATACACAAAGATTAAAGCCAGGGATCTGACATCCCATTCCCTGTACCTCAAGTGAAGATAATCCTCAGTTACTGACTATCTTTCTGCATGGCTGCCCCCGTTTACTGTTTCATCCAGCCATCCTCAGAGGATGAAGACAGTGGGAGCACCAACACAAAATAGAAAGATGTGGCTGAAACATTTATGAAGAAGAAGAGTGAGGCTTCCTGGGTTTCTCGGAGTAATACAATGCACGCTGTTGTATGCTTCAGTGACTAGTAGCCTGTTCCTGGTACTCCACAGGATATAGCATCTCTATTTATGACCACATTACTGCATTACCAAAGACCAGCTGCTCAGACTTGACAATTCATTTGGTGTTTGAGGATGAGAGTAAAGAACACACAGAGGTTCCTCCTCAGAGAAAAAAATAGACTTGTTGGGCACAGCACAAGAGTTCAATCTTTCACACACAATAGGACATTACGCTGAGTTCAGCAGAGCTAGGCAGCATTCAAACAACCCACTACAATAAAGCTAAGGTCAAGGAGAGGCGGGAGCTTGTCCACTCCTTCCATTTCCCTTGATCAAGGCAAGGTGGAAGATCTGGAGTTGGTCCCCGGGCGCTAGTGTGTGTGTGTGTGTGTGTGTGTGTGTTTGCATGTGCATGGTGAGTGCTGCCCACTGCTCCTCATAGTTAGGATGGGTTACATGCAGAGAAAAAATTTCCCTACGGAGATCAATTAAGTACTGTTCTTTCTTTCTTATTAGTATGCATATCCATTATTTCCAGCCAGAAAAAAAGGAAACTTATTCAAATTTAAAATTCCAGACGGATTTTTTTAAACAGAAAGTAAGTAGCATCAACCCTTTTAGGATGAATCCCAGAGTAAAGATCCTTACCGTTCTGCAGCACGCTGTTTCATCTCCTCTTTCCTTCTGGAAAATCTGTCCTCATCTATGTCTGGCCTTAAGACAAAAGGAGGCACAGGTGTCAAAATTACAACAAAATTACTTCTGCTCCTATAATATGTTAAGAGCAGGATAAAAAAACACATAAACAAGAGTTACATAAAGTGAATGTAGCCTTTTGTTGTTGAGCATTTGCTATTTTTTGATTATTTGAATATGGTACAATCAAGACTAAAAATACATAAATAAATGAACAGACAAATAGACTTCCAGTTGAAACTCCAATAAAGACTTAAATCAATGGGCACTGAGGCTGACACATTTCCATCTACATACACTCTATGTCAAGGGGCCAGCCTCTCAAAAAAAATAATGTAAAACCGCACTGTGATTTAAGCGCTGTGTTCTCTCAATCACGAGTTATATCAGACCAGGCAGCACATTGGAAAACTAAATTGGTTTTCAAAACAGACCTGGAAAATGGGCAGGCGAAATCTTTAATAATGACATTACTTTGTTTGAAGAAAACAGCCCAAAAAAAAACTGACTGGAGGTAAATAATAAAAAAAGAGAAAACATTAAGTACAGGATGATTCTATGTGGATCCGCAGTATGCCATTGTGTGTGTGCTGCCTTTTCTCCTATTGTGCCAATTCGCTCGAATGACAGACGTGAACAAACTTGCTATACCCACACAACTGTCAGTCTGTGACAGGCCGGCCTGCAGATGACTGACTGACATGACATTTTCATTTTGAGATGTTTGCTACTTCACAATGAAAGCACCACACGTGGTGCTTTCATTGTGCGGGAAGCTAACATGCTGAGGTTGCAAGTGCAACAGCAGAGACTGAAAATAGCTTGGATATTTGACTATTGCAAGAGATCCATTGCACTGAAACAGTTGCTAAGTAGCATGAGTGATCAACGGGGATTAAAGCAGTCAAGTAGAGTCATCTACTTGACTTGATTACATTAGAGCGCACCAATAATGTGATTCCTATTCAACATAGCTGGTTCAAATAATAATTCTTGTTTATGGAAAATCATGCTTTTTTGTCATGTTAGGGAACCTATGCAGGTGCATAACCTAGGTTTGCTGGAGTAGGCATACATTGATTTATGCCACCTTCAATCTTACTATGGTGTTAAGATTATCTTCTCTAAGGAAAAATACTGCCTTAATCAGCGAATAATCAAAAGTTTTAACACAGGTGTAATAATACTGGCCAAAAAGGGAAAACTACAGCCAATAACAGAAATGGACACAATGCAGAAAACATTAAACAGAACTTACAGTTATCAGCTGGTTGCTACTCAAAACAGATGGTGAATTGTTTTAGTAGGATTAAAGCTCATTAAATGTTGCTTTACTGTTTCTGAAGCAAGTTAAGCAATGTTGGACTCTTATCAGTATTATTGTTGGAACTTTGAAGTTATAATAAAAAGAAAAACAACACGCACTCCCCATATGAGAACAAACACCTATTTAAAATTGTGTGTTTTTCGGAGCTTTCAAATTATAAATGTTATTAGAATCTAACTTAAAAACAGTAGTGCCATGCTGAAAAACTGACATAAAAAAAACACCACTTGGGTTTAATCTATGCTTTCCTTCTTTTTGGTCGATCGAGGATTGTTTTTCAATAAAGTTGCTGAATAAGGGACACAAGGATGTTGTAGCACCTCCTAACCTGCCTAAACTTTCCCAAAAGACACAAAGAATTATAAAGAATTACCTGTCTAGAGTGTGTACTTGTTTATGACTTTAACTTACTGTGTTTGCCGCCGCCTCCTGCAGCAACAGCAGCAGCAGCAACAAACGACAATGCTGATGATGATGACCCCCAGCACCACACCCATGCCGATGATCAGGGCTTCAAAGTTCACTGTGACACACAAGCAGACATATGTTCAACCAATGTTTTAACATCCTCACAATTGCAACACATTCATCAAAACCTGGAGTCCCTTTGATCCAGGGTGCCACTTGGTGGATTCTTTTCCATCTGTCAACAATGCCCTTCAATTGTTTGGCAGTAGTGCCACCTGTTGATATTTTAGCAGAAATACAAGTCAAAGCACCAAATTGCAATAATGAAACTACACAGCCACCATTTCCAGTGACCCATAAATGAGGCTTCGGGTGACTACTAAGGGACTATTAAGGCCTGAAGTCAATCCTCTGCCACTATATTCTGTTAGGGCTTGTTGGTAATAAAGATTACATGAGTAATAATTAATAATATTTCATCGCCCTCTTTGATATGGCAGTATGCCACCACTGGTACCATTATGAGCGACAAAAGAATGAATAGGGTCCTTCAAGGCACAGAGGCCATTTGCGTCATTGTTGTGGCACCATAATACAAGATGACAGTATCTTCCAATCTTCACAGGTTAACATTTGAATAAATATGTTGGTAAATATCCTGAGGCAACCACATTTCCAATCTAATACCTGTGCATGATTTTACTGACATGAATTTTGCACAAATTAAACCATTTTGCACCAGTTAAACCTATTGCACCTGAAAACATATTTTAGAAAAAAGTATATAAATGCTTTGGAGTATCCCTGCTCCAATGGTTACTAAATCAAACTGCTGTAAAAACTTGTGTTTGCAATGAAGCAATTAGCGGCTTACGCAATTTACATATGTCACATTTTAATGACACTCAGCTACAGGAAATAATGAGCTACAAGATGAAACACTTCTTTTGTCACATTTCTCCCCTCTGGGAATACACTGTATGTCTAGTAGAAACTCTACCCTCAGAAAAACCATATATACTGAAGCTATATACTGTCAAAAGACTCATCACAACATTTTAGAGGAAAAGCACATTAAGATTTCCATCTATGTGTGGCATTAAGTCCAAAAGCCACATTCCTTTCATTCTGGGTTGTGTGTGTATTTTGATGTTTTATTATCTCAGTGTCCCATTTATTTTATCAACTGTGCAATCTGTGTTGCGAAAGCCAGCTGATAAGGGGAAAGCAATATTCAAGTCAACTTCCTTAAATGAGTCACCGGTATGTATACAGTTTCATTGACAGTCGATTTTAATCACAAATTAGAAGTGCGATGCTTAGCCTAGTAAGTGGAAGGACAAGCAGGCTTGATTGCTATGTTTCCAGTGATAATAAGACTGATCAACTCACACCAGCAGACCCCCCAACGGGCAAGGGACAATGGGCACAGAGATGCTGGAGGCAGCAACCATCTCACTGGGTACTCTGAACAGTTGTTGGTGGCGAAACACCACAGACACTGAGTAGACAAAACACAAGAATCAAACAACTGCAGTTGTGGTTCAGTTAATTTAAGAGTTCTTTCGCTCATATACCAAAGCTTCAAATTCAAGGTGAGAAAACTGTTATAATTCACTCAAGTGGAAAGACATTTATAACCAACTCTACATTGAATATGAATAAAAGCACAATCCTCTGGTTATCTGTGAAATACTTACACATCACTTTAGAACTATAGCGTAAGTAGTAACTTCAGTAATTAAGGGGGGTGGGGGCTGGATGTGCTATCTGGATCTGTCTGATGTGCTTGCTTTGTGATTGGCTCTCTCTGTTTTAGAAGTCAAGTGTAAATGTTATGCAGACAGCGGTGATACGAATCTGCCCACAAATTGAAAAAGTCAGGAGTCCAAAATAAAAGGCTGCATACATCCAGATCAATCGTCAAGGTGTAAATTTCCCAATTTTAAAAGTCCTGTCATCAGATATCCAGCCAAATGTGCAGATTGTCCAACACAATCCACCGAGGTTAATCATAAACCTAAAATGTACTTAATCATGTCCGCACTAAATATAACATTTAAACATCAATGCTCCAGTTTTTTTAAGTAAGGGAAGCTCTGGTGTGATGACTAAGATTTTTTTTACAGCTTGCTAAATGCATATATCAATGTATACGTAATTTTTGCCACTGTGGACAATAACTTTGGTAGAAATAACTTTAAATGTAGTTCATATTGATTTCTGTGCTCATCAGAGTGGATTCTGTTAGACACGTGGAGCAATAATCAGTTTCAAATCAGTTGCAAAGGCTGACATAGTTGCTGAATCTAATCGTTACTGTAGACTTAAGTCGTGTCACGTACGTGCATGTGACGCAGGAAGTTTCATTTATCGATGAACAAGACGCCGTAATAATCACCATTTATGAGCGGTCTCGGGCAAAGGTCATATTTTAATCAAGCAACTTCTGTTCCCAAATTATTGAAGCAAACCTTACCTTGGTGTTTGCAACGCATGTGTCGCACGTGTTGTGGGTAGAACAGGCTGGAAAAAGAGATCAAAGTTTTACAAAGAGTAACAGAAAGCTAGGGGAAAGCTAGCTCAAGAAGACTAACACACTATGTTTACATTCACTTCAAGGCGTGTCCTTTAATAAATGCTATTACTTTCGGGTGAAGATTTACAACAAATAACACAAATGTCATATAAGAAAGCTAGTATATTACGCTGTCTTGCAAAGAGAACGTTTTGAAGTGGAAAAACAACTCACGCGCAATTGGTGAAGGAGTTGTGTGACATTCCGCCAGGCTAACAAGGCTAACGTACAGCAGCAGCACGGCAGCTAAAAACATCGACGTCTGCGCCCGTTCCCTTTTATTTAATGCACCCATCGTTAAAATCAGCACTCAGTTAGCTTATCTCTCTAAAATATGGCTGTTCTTCGACATCAGACGCTGTCCTTGTTTACAGACTCTCGGGTGATGTTTATCTGTTTCGCCTTGGATTTATCTCCGTTACTTCCTGGGTGGTTGTTGTTCGTGCTTTTTATAAACTCGCACGTGTTAATGGGCGCGACTGTCCGGGCGGGCGGAGTTTACGCTCCACGATTTCATCTATGCAAAAACAGATAACCGCCCGTCCGGTGTATTTCGCGTTAAATGAAACCTAATTTCGAGGGACCCCTGTAACTGGTAAAAAAAATGTCGTTGGACAGGAATAAAAGTAATAAAATTAGATTAAATCTGAAAAAGACGTCAAGTTTAGGGCCATTTACTCAACGTTTATCTTAATATCAAATTGTTCAACAGGGACAGTATACAACGAGTCAGTTATTAATTCTAGTGACGTTGATCAATTGAAACACACAAAGATTGTGGATCCTTAAATTGACAACAACAAAGCAGCCAATGTGCTTGTTAACTGTGTTTATCTGTACTTTGGGCTTACATATTTGGCTTTGATTCCATTTATTTTTTTTTATTTTGAGGTTTCAGATTCTATAGATTTATATCTGGATTTCCAATCCAATTTTTAATCTCGATTAATTGACACATTTGGTCACATATACTGTATAAATCTAAAATATTGGCTTGACACTTGATTTGGAATTTCAATAACTTGTCTCACCTTGACTATCTGATGAGGGGTGGATTCAGGATGGATGCCAACTTTTTAAAGAGATGATATATGCTCCTTAAAGTTATTTAAAACAACCATAAAAACTACTCAAACACTCATTTTCATAATTTCATTTGAATTTACGTTCTCCTATTTACAACATGTTGGTGGAAATAAGAAGCATGTTCCCACATAATTTGCATGTTCAAAGTTAAACTTTATTAAATATGACATCTTGCAGAAAACATGCAGGAAATGTCAATTTGGAAGACTTGTAGATAATAGATTAAGGAAAGTGCAAAAAAAGTTGCTCTAAGGTCCATCGACATAACCCCATCTTCCCTTATTTTTTGGATGCAATGCTGCAGTAAACATTTCTCTTGAATAATCAGTGAAAGATTGTATTTATCTATTGGAATGTTCTCGCATGCCCTAAAATGGCCTGTTCTTCATAAGAAGAAGAATAATAGTATTTTTTCGATAATAAATAGGCATAAATATAGCTTCCAAAAATGATATGACATGTTTCATCCAGTAGATGGCAATATACAGCATTGACTGACCAGGTTTTGTGTCAGCATTCTTCAGTCAGACAATGTTTTGAACAACTGTGACTACATTAGTGCGATCAATTTGATCCTTGATGTGGAAAAAGGGGGATTTCATAATCTGGACAACTCTGATCAAGATTAACAAGCTCCTTGTGTTGCCAATTTATTTTTCTTACAGTCTGATTATGGTAACTCTTTTCATTTTAAGTAATCAGCTTGGAAATTGAATTAAAGCCTCTCTGAGACTTTCTAGTTAAGTATCTCATGTCTCAATTAATCTTGTCATCTTAAGGACTGGAAATATATTCAAGACTCAAGTGCCAAAACAAGACTCCTACCCATCCATTCATTGTCTGTATCACTTATCCATGTTAGACTTGTGAATTGCAAATTAATAATGTAGCGTCACCTCTGTGGACTTTGAGACTTTTTTGTTGCTCAAGGTCATTACTTCCTGCCAAGAACAGGCAGAAAATAGAGGCTGTGACTGGTGTGGTATGAGTTTGTAGTTTCATTTGAACGATAACATATGTTGTTTCATTCATATAATTTACATAACTTGTCATCATTATCACCACCAAGAAGGTTATGGTTTAATTTGTGGTTTGTTTGATTGTATTTAGCTCCACTGCAATCGCATTAGCCTGTGTTACCATATCCACACAACTGAATCATTTGACATTTTACACTGAATTGAATTAAGCAGGGATCACTAGGTGGCACTGTAACCTCATTCATTGCCTTTCTGTAGTCCACCTTTGGACTGTACCCATGGGATTGCAACATGTTTTCATCATTCAGCAATATTGTGCCCTTTGTTTGTTTTTGTCTACAAAGGTATAATAAAAGTAGTTTAAATATTAGACACAGATAATAGTGATGAGGTATGCATTAATTTCATAAGCATTTAACTATACACCATAGAATCTACTGGTAAGCAGCTTAAACTGGCAGATATATAGCCTTTTGGCTACTATCATAATGAAAAGAAACTTAAACAATGGCGGTAAAGCCAGTTAAAACCTAATGTGGTGACATATCACATCTGACATATGAATAAATAAACAAAAGTAACCACCTGTGCCTGCATGGAAATAAGTTAAACAAAAATATTGACATGGCCCATCTTGATATCATATTGTAGCTAAATACATTAACCTCTTCAGCTCTGAGGTACCCCCAAAAACCCAGTTTACAAATATATCAAATATAGCAGGATATGTTTTGGGGAAGTATGAAATGACACAAAACACATCAATAATAACAAGACATTTGAGGGAAATTTTAAAAATGTCAATGTCAAATGTTTAAAATAAGTCATGGTTTTTCTATGTGGTGTACACAGATAATACTAAAAGTACTGATACTAATATATTCCTAATAATTGTAATGTCACAAAATGATGCAGGTTAGCTGATTAGAAACTGATTAATGTATTTGGTGTCAGAAAGTGAACAATTGCACCTGTCCCACAGACAAAGATGGAAAAACAGGAAAAAGTGAAGGGAAGGACAACTGTTTGAAATATAGAATATAATTCTGAACAAATCTTGCCTGTAAAAATCATTTTGATGAGGACCTGCCTAAGGTTTGTGCGGTTTAATGGTCGGTAGCATTTTTGTTGAATTAATAACATTTCAATTAAACTCTGTAAAAATCAACAAAATACTATGTGGGGAAAAAACAAACAAAAAAAGACATATCTGGTTGCTATGGCACCTCCCACTTTTGGGCTCAAATTTTTGCAATACTTCTACGAGCCCAAAAAATACTATTGAGTCTCAAAAAGGAAACAAAGGGAGCATCTCGAAGTCCTATTATGTCTCTCATGCAAAGGAGAGTCTTCGTTGGAGTGGATGGAGGAAAATGACATGGGTGCTGTATTAATTATGAGATACTTTCACAAAAGATTAACAAATTGAATAGAAAACATGGCCTTACTCCAACAACAGCTTAAAGGAAATGCCACAGTAGGAATTATAATTGAAGTGGTTCATTCAGTAAAGAAATTGTCCCAAACCTGCTGAATAAATAAGGTGAAGAATACTTAGATAATGAAGCATGTCAAGTGTTAAGTAGCTTGGCAGATACTACATAACATGCAGCACAACAGATTTAACGTATTCATTTCTAATAGAATAAATGTCTGTTCTGAATTGCATTGACATCCTCCAAATGGGAATAAAAGGTTTCTATACAATGCATATTGCCAACCCTTTTACTTACAGTTACTTCACCTGTGTGTACATTCACCATACGACTGCTGCTTTTACTTACATTGATTATTTAATGTACTGATTAATGATCCACAACTGTTACCGACATATGATGCTTTTTACCAAGCTCTTCTACATTTGTGTGCTGCTCCCATTCACCACAAGGTGGCGATACAGGCCTGCATAAACTATTAGTCAAAGGCAGTAATTATGGAGGGACAGAAAAATCCAGTTAGGGGACAGTGCATGTACAGAGACCAGTTAGAGCATAATTTTGTTCAATATGAGTGCAGTCTTATACATCAGCCTAGTGATGCTCATTGGTGCATACAATATAATTTTGGCTGTTCATAGACAAACTCTGAGACACGCCTCGCCACTTGCAGAGTGGACTGTGGCATTGCATCTGCTGAATGCAGCACAAGTAACAAAGGCAGCATTCATTACATCTGCATGGGAAATATGTGTGTGTGTATATATATATATATATATATATAAACTAATCTGGGAGCTGAGTGAATGACATTCCTCTGGCATCGCATAATTCAGTCTGTTCATTGTGTGTCCCTCTTGGCATCCTTATACTCCCTTTTTCACTTTTTTGTTTGTTTATTACTTGGACCATGTTACCGACACGCCAGCTTTCTCTCGCTCAAATCAAATTTCCATGTAGCCTAAATCTTCTCTTTTCTTCATGAAGTCTTCCAATTTATCTTCAATCTACTGACTGCACCACCTTATGTAAACACCATCTGTTAACAACAATTGGCATCTCGAGTCTCCTGGTATGTGACGTCATGTTCCCTGTACGCCAGTCCAGAAGGTTCTGTGGTGTTTTCAATTTAACTTCAGCATGAGGTGATAGTTCCAGTACTGCTGCTCAGCTTAGGCCTTCAAAGAACCAATCTGCCTTTGCAACCAGGGGGATGATGACAAATGACATAATAAGGTAGTCCTGCTTGTGTGTCCAACATTGGTTTACTGATGTCTCTTTTGCAGGCCTGAAACTCCTGCAATTTCATCTTTGTAACCCCTGTGAGGTTTCCAGTGAGCACTTCCTAAAATGGGAACCATGACATCATGCGTTGGCGTGGGCTATCCCTGCTATGGTGCCATGAAAATTTGGTGGAAATGCAGGCTGGTACTCAACCATCTTCCCAGGAATCTTGTGACATGATAATGTGGCACTCACACTACACACTTATGAACAAAAAAGGTGCAAAAATGACAGAATCTCTCACCATGAATGAGATGACCAAAGTCAAAAATCAATACCCAAAAGCTAAAAAATGAGAACACACGAAAAGTTGAAACACACAGTAAGTAAGCCAATATGGATTCAAAGAAGGATTAGGTGCATGCTGTTCAAGTAGTACTAACTTGTGTGTGCTATTTTTATTTTTTGAAAAATGAAGAACAAGAGGCAGGGAGGCACAATGATGTTTTTGTCACTTCTACCTCCTTTTCAATTGCAGGATTTGTAGTGAAAGTGTAGATGTGGGGCAGGCATGTGTGATGATGTCATGATGAATTCAACAGACCTCAAAAGTTAAAGGGTTTAAGCTGCACCTGAATGGTCTTTGGAATGGGACACAGCTTTAGAGCTATGCAAGCAACAATACAGTAATGAATGCTATTAGTTCATTTAAAATCCTCACTCCCAGTTGCAATTACCCCAAAATCCTGCTTAGTGTGAACACTAAACTTAAAAAAAGACCCCTGTTAGTATGTGCGTTGGGGGGTGTTTGAGGAGATAAAATTACTCAGTTGTTGATGAGGTGATCCTGGTCTGGACTGAATGCTCCTTTGGTGCTATTTAAGATGCTGTTGTGCAGTGTTTCACTCTCCAGCTTTAATTTAACAAATAAGGTGAATATACTGCATTTCAGTGACGGACAATGGGAAGATCTTCTTATATGTAGCAACGCATCATTTAAGGTCATAAATCAGGTGGATTTGTGCAGGAAACACGTCCACGCTGCAGCTACAGCTTAAATTGTTCTTCCATTTGTAATTTTCGTTGCCATCTGTCTTCATGCATCCTCTCATCTGGTCATATTATACCATCGCATTATAGCTTCAATATACGGCGTATGGATGTGTGTGTGTTTGTGGAGAGTGTGGCGTTGCGTTTTGCAAGGTAAAGTGGTATAATACAGGAGGATGATAATGCCTCTGCCTCAGACCTCCAGAGTCTGCAGTCAATTCCCAAGTCTCCCATCATCAGCATGCAGCATGTGACTTCTCTCTTTTTCTCTCAATCTGCTCCACCTCCCCCTCTCCCCCATTTTCTCCTCCCTCCTCTCCCGCTGTGTGTCTTCCTCTCTCCTTCTCCTCTGGCTCAGTGGTGTGTTTTCACGAGATAAGACCCTTGCTCATTTCACACATGAGCAGAGTGGAGTTGGGTAAGACTGTGTGTGTGTGTCTGTGTGTGTGTCTGTGTGTTCAATATGTGTGTGTACTTGTGTTTGTGTCTGCATGTGTGCTTGTGGGCGTGCATGCATATGCGTTCACACACTTATGTATGCGCTGAAGGTTAAAGAATAAGAAGGCAAGTACAGACTTTCAGTTTAGCCCACTTGCTACTTCTTCTGTTGCACTTTTTGGCAGTTGATTCATCATCATACCGGTTCTATCTGACATTAATTTTGCTATCAAACTCTCAAATTACGCTGTATTACTCTCTCTTTTTTGTGTTTTCAAAAACTTCTCAGGCCATTCCCCCTCTTGTTACTTAATTGTGGATGTCAATATTTTTTAAAAGGCCAGCTATTTTGCTAAATAAAATGAGAGTTTTTCTGGGATATAAACAGATTAGAGACAGAAACTTGAGCTTTTCTCCTCTGGATCACCTGTTCAACCTCCTCCCTCTCACTCAGTATTAGCATGAGAAAAGCATCAGAAATGTCAAGCTGCTAAATTTTGACCCACCTCTGAACAGACAATCACCTCTGAGCTGAGGATCTATTCCTCAGACTACGATGAGGTCTTCTCCACGGTGACAGCCTCATCTACTGTGTGGCCTCATGACAGACTCTCTGGTCCATGTGCCTCAGCCCAGATCAGATCAATCCTCAAGTGACAACATCATCAACTGTTCCTTCAGCCGTTAATACCAATATGGCTCCCACTACTTCATCTACTGTGCCACCTTCATCTAAAACAGCTCAAGTGGCCTGGCCGGCGGCAAATGCTGCCCTGCTGGGAGCTAATCAATCAGGCGCTCCTCTCTTCCCTTCATGTCCATCCTTTCCCCCTCCCTGCCCGCTCGTTTGCTATAACACTCCTATTTTGCAATCACAGCGACATCAACCATCGGCCTCTCCTTGTTTCTCCAGTATTACAACGATAGAAACTTACCATCTCTCTCTTCATGCAGCCTCCGTAGATTCTTAATCAGCAGCTCAATACACAGTCTCCCTTACTTCACCCTCACCATCTCTCGCAATGACAAATGCAACACCATCACCTCTACACCTGCTCCAGGGTTGCAACCATCACATCCAGAATCTGCCAGAAAGGGGTCAGGCCCTCTAACACACATACCTTCAGCTATTTATAGATTCATAGATATTTACACAGAAACTGAAGGTGCTCCAACAGCATAATGAGCTTTGATTTCAGCTAACCATGCTGGTAATTTCTTACATTGCCTACATGTCTATCCTTGGCCGTCCTTGCTCTTCTTCTAATGCTACACAATTGAAACAGTGACTCAAGAAGCCATTCAAGAGCACAAGGGGTCTCACTTTCAGCTTATAAAGACAGTGCTCTTTCACTTAATTTCCTGCATTTATACCCTGCTATGTAATTCCAATAGCTAATAGACATCACACTTGAGTCGTAGCAGCACCACTTATTCATCATTTTCCCAGTTTATCAGCCTCCTGATAAATCTTCTGAGGATTTTTTTCTATTGCTGCTTCATCTGCTCCATACAAAATCTTAACTATTTTAAAAGGCTTATCCTTCAAAACGAAGTGAACGAAATCCACACATTTCACTTGCAACTATAAATCCTATGCTATCAACTACAGTCCTCTACAGAACTTTTCATTCTCTACTGTGTGTTAAATTACTGTTCGACTTCACTGAAACTCTGCGATCATAAAGCCAATCAGGTGCTCGTCTGCCAGCCTTTTCTGTCGTGTTGTCTTTCACTAATCATCCCCTCGTTCACCTACAATTATTCCATTATGTCTTCAGCTGTTCCTTCATAATAATCTATCATCGTGCCCTACGTTCGTTTACCCTACTCATCTATCCTCTCTTAGTTACTCTATCATCCCCTTACCTGTTCCCTTACCCTGATCATCCATCATCCTCTCATGTGCCCCCTTCCATACCCTTCCTTTCATCCCAACCTCCCCCTCCTCATCCATTACCTTCCCTTACTCATCCAATCATCCTTATATCTACGATGAAATCTATTGGGGTCATAGGGTCTCAGATGAGTTCTGAGGTGGTAATACTACACATTTTGAATGGTGGACTGTATAACTTTATGAAAAAGCCTGACCAAACTCTTCATGTACTTTCATGCATTTGTAAACGCATCACAAATATGGGACAGTTTGCTTTGTTTCAAGGAGGCAGACAGTGAGTATGACTGGGAGTCAACTGAGGTTCAGTAGAGCTGCAGTGACATTTACAATACATTTTGGGAGATGAGCCAAGAGACATGGATGCACAGAGACTTTGGAATAGGGTCTTAGTGTTTCAGATTGGCTGGCGCAAAAAGAAATCCTTAATACCCATGCAACCACCATTCTGAAATCAATCTTGGTAATACCTCAAAGAATTTACTGTATGTAGTGTTTACATGAAAGTGGTTTTAGGTAGATTAAAACAACCTCACAGGAATGCTTAAGCAACCCTTGATTATGTTCTACTGATTAAAACACAGTAGCGCATTCCCAACAGTCTGCTTATTTATTTTTGCATTTTATTTTCTTGTAACACTGGAAAATGTACCGTCGATAAATATCATAAATATCAATTGTAGATTGACATGCATTAATAAAATGAAATATCCGTTTAAAATCAAGGCAGTATTTTTTAGGGTATAGCTTCCATTAGCAAATACAACCATAAATGGATGCATAATTAATAAGTACATACATTTTTAATGCAGACGTTTCACAGAATCACGCTATGTAACAGAAAAGGTTAGAGGGAGCAAGAAGAGATACACGACAGTGCAAATGGGCCGCCCAACAAAAATCCACCTATATTAAAACCAAACCTTTACCCTTGGATTTAAAACAGAAATACAGAATGAAAGGTTCTTATTTTGAGGTAATGAGTGGTGTGTACGTCATCACTTCTAATACATTAATTATTAAATAAGTGAGAAATCACCACATGTCATTGGAGTTTGGTATTGTGCTCTTTCACTGTTACTGGTCTCTGGGAGGGAGTGGTTAAATAACCTTTCAATACCAAAACACATTGTTTTACTGTCTATACAGTGCATCCTGATTTCTTATCTTTTGAAGAAATGTTTTCAATTGGTGCAGTTTTCCATTGCTTAGTGATCTGTGGAGATCATTTATAGTTGCATATAGTTGTGGGGCTTAGGCTGTGGAAAAAAAATTATAAAAAGATATATGTAAGATGTAAATATGTATTTATATTTTGTATCCCAAATCCATCATGTCCCTTACTTCATACAGTAGGTATACAGTACTTACTGTATATTTTTTTTTATATTAGTGATTTATATTATTGTTTGATTTCACCAAAGGAATATAAATTTGATTTCATGGGTTGTTATAACATGGACATACAGTATGTGCCAACTTAGCCAAAGCTTGTCCAGCTGTTTAGTTAAAGAATTTCATCTTTTTGTACCGTCTGACTGTAAATTGATGAGTTGAACAAAAAAATAAATGCTAACTCAAGGTCAACATTTTCAGATGTTTTATGGTTTGTACAGGAAACTGTGTGTGTGTGTGTGTAAGTGGAGTGTGTTAATGTGTGTTTTCCAAAGACGGGCCAGTAAATTTGGAACAGGACCAGATCAACTAACGAAATGCACGGCTAGGAGCATGATGAGACTGGAGGTGTCTGTAGGTGTAATCTGTTCATCCAGCACTCCTACCTTGTTGCAGGAACTAATAGTTACTGTTGCTATGGATACAATGCAAATGCTACAATTGTGTGTCTCCTTGATAGGTCTGATCCCTTTTTTGTATCTGATCAATCAAGGTCACCTGATAATTTATTTGGCCCATGTGAACCTCTCCTTTTTAGCATGAAAATATCAATTGCATTGAATGCATTAACTTTTGTGGAACCACATTCATGTCCCGGAAGCTCTTTAAGCCATTATTACAACTGTTAGCAGTACTTTTTCTGTCCTGTGTTTTCTGTTCCGTCAGTTCCTGTGTGATTCAGCGTTAATGGGGAAATATTACTTACCTTCTATTTAACCTGTCTCATCAGGGATGGCAACGGATAGGACACCGAAAGACGACACATGAACAGAGTTAACCATGCAAATACACGCTAATGAAGAGTTTGCTCCCTCCTCAGAGCAGCCTCTTTGTCTCTGGTACTCAGAGCTTTCTGAGAGCTATTTGGCAGGAGGACAGGAGCTTATAGCTCTGTTTATTTGCACAGACAGTTGACTCCCCAGGGAGCAAAGATGACGCAGTGCTCCCGAGGAGCTCTCAGACAGATTTGAGTGGTCTGCTGGGCCTGTGCTGCAGTTAGCTGTCTCATTGTTTGCTTGCCTGTACTGGGCCAGATCGACCCTCCCTGTCAGTGCTGGCAGAGGGGAACCACTTGTCTTATGTACTAGCATCTGCTTACTTCATTTATTTTGAAACAACTTAGGTCAAAGATGCTCATATTTCCCTCCATGGGAAGGCAAATGATTTTAACTTTACCTTAAACTAACAGTAGGTTTACGTGCACGTTAAAAGTTTCTTTATAGTTGTGTTAGGGTAATAACTCTTTGTTTTCTAATACAGGAAGTAGATTGGACCTCACAAAAAATGATGTATGCTAATGCTGAGTGGCCAACTTATTCAACTGTAGCTGCCTTATACATTATAAACTGGAGTACATCACCTGCATTGACCACCTGTGTCAATTCCTCCATGGGAGACCAAACAGTCTGACTAAAGCCTGACTAAACAAGACAACATATTCAGTCATGCTGCAACAATCAGCGGACATTATGTGCTATCCAGCAGTTCTGTGAGATAATGAGATATAAAGACCGTATCCGGTTGCCACCATGGGCAATTTAACTGGCAACTTTGTGCTATCCAGTCGGCATCATTTTGCTATCCAATTGGACAGCGCTGCGGTATGAAGTCAATATTGCACTGTGTTCAACTGGACACCTCTGGTATAAAGTCAGGTGGTGCACATTTTGTCTTTGCTGCTTGATACGGTCAACATTTCCTGCTGATCAGGCCCGTATGACCCTGAGATCTTATTGTTTGGCCTCCAAAAAAGGGGGAACGTGCAAAATCCACATAAAGTATTTTAAAATTGAAAATGGCCCCCAGTGGTTCGTTGTGAGCAGGGATTGTCTTGATTCTGTGACTGAATAACAGTTTTTGTTTCCTCTGCGCAAAAGAAACCTCTTATGTTCACTTAAGATACCTGTTCTCTTCACAAGAAGAGCTCTGTTTGCACAAGAGATGTCCTATATTTGCTCAAGACACTCCAGAATATATATATTTTGTACATTCAGATTTTGTCCTCACATGCACAGTGAAATAATAATCTATTTTTAATTTGAAAGGCTCATTATATAGGTATTTATATTTGACAAATTATATAAATAGTTATAACAGGCAACCCATCCCACATTGGCATCATAGTGAAGGAAAAATAATTCATTTAGATCTTGAAGAACTGCTGCTTTCCTTCCAATTAAGATTCTAAATGTTTTTGCTCCGAGCACCTTGTGTTTTCTTCACATCAATTGCTCTGTGCAGTCAGGTTGGATGGGTTCCCTCCCCTGCAGCTCTAATCCCAATCACGGTAAGACATTTATGCCTGTGAAAAGCATCTCGCTGTGACTGGGCAACAAAGATTGACTGGGATGTCAATCATTTCTGTGATAGCGAGTGTAATAGTAATCAACAGAAGCAACATTCCAGAAATCCAAAAGACAGTAAATACACAAATCTAAAAACTTAACTGGAACTCAAAGAGAATGCGTTGTTTTTAGTGTAGATATCTGATGGTTCATGGCTTCCTTCCACATAGTGTCCTCGCTGTGATTCTGAATGGACAGTAGACAAAAACCTGGTGATTTATTAAATTGTGTCATAACTCTGAGCCTGCCACAATTTTACTCCAATTGTTATAGTCTTGAATCATTTCATGCCTTAAGTGGCAGGACTTGGCCTAATCTCATCTATTTGAGAGCTGGAATGGTATTCTACCCAGAGCTGCCACAAATACTCAATTATAATTGAATTCTTGAAAATAAAAAATGACGAATGACGAAGTGATGAAAAATTAATGTCATTGAATAGTTGGCACCATAGCCCAGTCGATAGCGCTAATCACCATTAAACCACAAGGAAAAAGAAGATTCAGCAATATGATGAAAAGCAATGACAGGGAGGATGATGGTCTGTTTGGGAAGATTTCACACTAAAACCAAGAGATAACACAACTGTATGTCCACAGTGCAAGAGCATTTAAGATGCTAAGCTTGCTGCAGTCATCTTCTCAGCAAGACAACACAACTGAGCGGAAACACTGCACACTATCTTGCGTAGTGAGTGATCCATCCTTTGAGTTAGATTTGTTCACTTGGTCCCAATATTGCATGTTTTGACTTATTTGGTGTGGGTTTTATCATTTAAGCAATATTGCACGAGACTGCTGATATACAGTACAACAGCGCGACCTCAAGTGTGACATTGCTTTAATACAAGAGTTCTATTTATTAAAAAAAATCAGAGTTGAATAAAAATGATAACAAGCTGAGAAAACCGATAATTATGTCTTGTATTAGTCTCCGGAGCTCCGCCAACTAAAATAGTTCCCTAAGGATCCCACCATTAAGTGTCGCCTAGCAACACGTAAATTGCAGTGGCAGACCAGCGCACTACTTTACACATTGATTCGTACGCTTCTGTTGATGGTGCAGGCGGTGAAAAAAGATTTTTTTTGACGGTAACATTTAAGCAAACGTTTCCACAGAGGAAGTCAGATTACATTCCTCCGCCTTGTCCTCCTCTGATGACCGTTCATAACGTACGTAAAAAAAAAATCCATATTCGTGCTGTTGCTGTAGATATTCTTGAAACATGTTGCTAAACGGTTACATTCAAATTGTTATTATCAAAACGGACGAGGCTGCAGGATATTCACTTCTGGGTTTAGACTACACAGAGCCAGCGTCGAAACACAGATACAAAGCTACAACTCTCTGTCGCAAACAATCAGAGACACAAAGGCAAACAGAGACGTGAACATAACAACAGTAAACAGGCTAGGAACAACAGTTGCTGCCAAGCGGGCGGCAATACCAGACACAGGTGCCATCACATCACTCCCACAGCTGAATGATAAGTGACAGCAGTAAGAATGATAAGTAGAGATTAATTAGCAATACAGACGGTAAAAGGTAGTGTTGTAGCATATGTCGTTAGAGAAGGTTAGCTCCGGTCTGTCATTGCACAGAGTTGGATGTTTCTTATCACCTCACTCTGTAAATAGATTGACCTGTTCCTCAGCTACTGTGATCATTCTTATTCCTGGAACAGGAGACTGGATTATATGTGAAATTGCTCTGCACTCAGCACCCAACAGAACCGTGAAATAATACACAACATTGTCGATCTACGAGAGGTGGATAAAAATAAAAATGGCAAGCGGAAACTTAATAATAAAATAAAATAACCCAGGAAATGTAAAAACACTCCGCAGCTTCCAGGCCTATAGATTAATAGTTGCATGTAATTCAGTCGGACAAAGGCTGAAGTCACGCCTTTGGAACCTGGTGGCAAGGTTTGGGGAATCATATACCCTCAATCTGACATTAAGTCTGAAGCCAATTTGTATTGAATGCGATGTCACTGCCCGCTGCAGTTAGAAGCAGGCAGAGTCCTTACTAGTTGGTCTCACTGAGCATCTGACACTTCCTTGGCAAACATAAATGTCCCTTGTTCGGGACTGTAGCAGAATATAGCAATTCAATTTTGGTTTATATTAAGAAGCTCCACTGTACTTATTACAGAGGTGCCACATTGAAGCCTGTCTCCTCTAAGCTAGGACAGAGGAATATAATGCATTTCACGGCAGTCATACACCCACAGTTATATTAATCGTGTGTGGTTAGTGTCAAATAATACTTTACAGCAGCTCTGTGCCAACAGCTGTGTTACTGCCTCCTCTTCCAACATCCACCATCACTTTGATAAGCATATCATGAAAGTGAATTACACTGATTTTACATTAAAGTTGTTGAATATTGTAAGACACATCTAAATCACATGCACAGCTTGAGCTTAGTAATATTGTCTATTGTCTCTGTAAATTGCCTGGACAAATTATTAGCTCGTTATTAAATGATGGTATAATGACTACAATCTCAAAGATAAGGATGTGGGATATAACCTGTCTAGTGACACGTCTTGCGAATTAAATCACAAATGAAATTTTGATACTTCATTTGTGGATATTCACGATGATCAAAAAGTATTTGATGCTGCTTTGTGGTGTAAATGTACAAATCCACCGCATACACAAGAGAAAGCAGAAATCTCTATGCAACTGAGCAACTAAAATGCAAATGTAGATGCAAATACCTGTAATTTTTCACTCTGCAAATGGAGATGAGCACAAGCTGTAGGCTAAAATATGAAAATTACATACTTTGGTTCATTCAATTCCATGAATTGGGTGTATACAGTAGCAATTACATAGATTATTATTATCTGGGCTGGCGTGTGTAGTAAAGTAAAATGTTCATTCTGGGTTGTTGTCATTACAGTAGAGTCAAAAGTAGGGGGTGATGCAGAACACCCCTCTTGCACCTCTGTCAAACAGCCATCAGAGACAAATTCATTCACATTCATTGAAGACACTAATGTCAAAGTACACACTGTAACAATGATTATTACAATAACAAATTGCTGCGGGCAACAACATGGCATTAAAAATAATGACTGACTGATATAAATTTTGCAGTGAAGTTGAAAACTGTACTATGTGTTCTTCCTGCCTTCCTGCTCATCATATGGTTGAGAGAATGTCATCAAAAACAACTTGAATGCAGATATGATCATCACAGATGCTGGTGATCCTCACCAAAGTGTTTGGTTTGGAGGTGAGGGAGAGTCTGTGATCTGCCTCTGTTTGGGCCGTGCTAGGCATGTTATCCAGGCTGCCTTTGGTCTTCGGAGCTTTTCCAGAAACTGTGTTACAGGACAAGCCGTTCACCAGCTGGATCTCTCTCACATGAGCAGAAGTCAATGTATTGTGTTAAAATAAATCAAGGGGGGATAGTCCAAGTCATCCAATGACAGATTTACCTTTTGTTTTTGCCCTGATGATAATTTGCCTACACTGAAGTCACCATTAACAGAGCAGCAGTAATGGGGTCTGAAAGGACCTAATTAGAGTGGTAGAATATGAATTATGGACTCATAAATCATGTTGGTGGGCAGGCAATAATGTACACTACTGGAGTGCCAACAAACAATGATCTAATTATCCGCCAATTACCTGGTTAATAATGCTTTTCCAGCTCCAGACTGTTGAACTGTTCCTGTGATGATGGTCGCTGTAATGGATCTGTTAACCAGCGGGGAATCACAAAATGTAGACAGCCAAAAACCAGCAGGTTTGTATTGTTTGTCTTGGGGAACATAAACCTGTGACTGAGGAACATTGTTCTCAGTAGAACCCAACAATTCATTCAGCATTCATACAACCTCAGTCAAGTCAATGTGGTATGATGAAGAAAAGAAAGAAGAAGATGATATTATTATTATTATTATAATTTTGTACAGAATAGAATGCCAGTGTATTTTTTTTTACATGATATATTAATTATCGGTTTCATACTGTATTTCTATGGTCAGGAAAATCCTGCAAATGTAAGGCAATTTAATTTTTCTGTGCTGTGAGATATTAGCTGTGTGATTACTGATCATCTAATCATCTTTTTCCTTATCCACTAATCCGTCGTTCATTTCAGATCATGCCAGTCTCTTCCTCGCTTGCATTCCAATCTCAGCTCATCAGCTGCTTTACTCACCAGCCTCCCCATATACCAGACTTAGTCTGTGCACATTTGGAGCCTTGCATGAGCATTCCGGCCTTGTATGCTGTCTTTTTTTGTTTTTTTTTCAAACAGTTTGTAGTCTTGACTACAGCATGTTTTTTTTTTTTGGTCCCTTGTTATTCCCTGTCCCTGTGTCCACATTAACTGCCAGTCCGTTGTGGACTGTGAAGCCTGCAGCCTTGTAATGATATTTTCTGCAGTGCGTTCTGCTTTTTGCCGTAACCAGGTTGGTATTTTGATGACTCGCTTTGCGCCGCCGTAGGAGGAGAGGCATATCTTTTCCTCTCTGCTTCTCTGTGTAGGTGGCTGGAATGTAGTACCAAGGTCGGTACGGGCAAGTACGTGTCCCCTCCAATACTCCAATATATTATTCTGGTTAAAATTAATTAAAAATTATGCACACGCATTTTTTTTCTATTGCGCATTAGATGAACTAAGACTATTTTGTTGTGTGTGGTGTGTTCAATCGTGCAGTTACTATTTAAGATCAATTAAACTCTAACTGAAAACTTGAACTTAATTTTAAGCTTATTAACAACCAAAGTGATTTTTCTTAATTACTCATGCAATATTGTTATTTATCAAAAATGTGTTTTTCAGAGGTGTTTAACTTTTATACTGTCTGAGAAGCTAAACTCTATTTATTTATTTATTGACTTGTTTGTGGTAGATACTTTCGCAGAGTATAATAGCTGATATTTGATTAAAGGTTTCAACTCCTGGCCCTAACTCAGCCACTGATATTGTATTATAATTCTTTTATCAACATTCCCAGCTGAAAGGTGTGCTGGGCTCAAATATTGTCGCTAGTCCCCCAGCGCAGAGTGCAGTGGCGTCTCTGACCGTGGTTAGGTGCAGCACCCTGTGAAAATAAAGCCTTAGAAATTCAGACAAGATTGAGCTAATGCAAAAATCTGGACCACATGGACAGTGGCTGACAAATTTACAAGGCCCAAATGTATTACATTTTATAAATTTGTCTTAAGCATCCCACAGATATCCAAAGGCAAAGTACTATCCACGGTGCCCTTAACTTAATTGCTTTGTGTCAGCAAAAATAATGCTTTCTCACAACATTTGGGATGGCACCTTATTAAAATTGTCCTTTTGTGTTCTTCTTCTTCTTCTTCTTCTTCTTCTTCTTCTTCTTTTTTGGAATCTAATTGCAAAATACGTGTTTGTACACCTTGTTAACCTCTTCTGGCCAAATTTATTGTGCTTCTTCTGCTTTGTTTTTATTTCAAACGGTATCCACTGCATCAGCACGGCCTTAACATCAGTCCTGCACAGAAAGGGGAGAGGGGAGGAAAATTTCCAACCTGTGATTAATTAAGTAACTCTAATTTAAAATACACACATGCTGCATGCTAACATAATAGTCTCTCCGTCAGTAATGACCAATCACCAGTCAAGCCCCAACCTCCTCCTTTTGCCCAATCCCTAACCAGCACACAGAGTCCTGATCCTGCCCCTCAGCCGGTCCCCCTGGCCACAGGAAAAACTGCCTACTTATTAATTCATTTTTTAATTGAATTTCTCCCACCATTTCTTTCGCTTAGTTAATCTGTGCACTGGCCTGTGGGCAGATGATTGGCGTGTAATTACCGGATGTTGGCGCCTGTGCTTTCTCTGGGCTTCTCCTCTCATCTAGCTTGGCCGCTAAGGCAGCAAAATCTTTCCGTTGCTCTCTCCTCTTCACCACTTCCTTTCCTTCCATCTGTTTCTTTTTCCTATCTCCACTTGCCTATCTCTCTGCTCACCACTCCCCATTTCTCTAACTCTTATACAGTCCATCTATCTGAGGAAATATCAGTGCCCAGAGAGGGAATTTAAAAAGTGGGAGCATTGTAACAGGGGGAGAAAAAGAAAATTCCTTCAATTTTCTTTTTAAAATCAAGAGAAAAAGAACACGTCCCATTTTTTCCATTTTGTAATCATTTTCTGTGCTGGTCTATCAAGCGTGGCATCAGTCAGAGCAGGGGCCAAGTTAAACTCCTCCATTCTTTGAGGACACATGTTAATAAAACAGCCAGCAGATAACGGTAATTACCTCTCAGTGGCTCCTGCTCCTCGCTGGGGACACACAGAGAGCGAGAGAGAGACAGAGAGAGAGAGAGAGAGAGAGAGAGAGAGAGAGAGAGAGGTCTGACTTTTCTCGAGCCTGTACATCCAAAAGATTAATTCTGTTTTTAATTAAAGTACATGCTGAATGATGTGCCAAATGTAGCCTTTCCTCCATCCTCTTCTTTCCCTTCCTCTGCCGCTCTGCCTCTCTATCATCACCATATTAGCATAAGTAATTAAGAGATTCTTATTTGCCTGCGTGGCCTTGCAATTTAAAATGAATGTGTTGATCTCTTTTGATTCTTCTGCAGTTTGAGGCTGCCTGTCTTGTACAATTAAGATAGCGCGCAGGGGGTGGTTGGTTGTGGGGGGGCCAGAAGCCTGCAACCCTGGTCTTAAACCGTTATCTGTATTTTGTTGTAAACTCTCTAGAGATGGGGCGAGATTTAAGAGGTAAGGAAAGCAGCTTATACATGCCGAAGCTTGAGGGACAGCCGCAGTGCTGCGAGATGGATGTTCCCGAGTCTCCGGGCTTCTGTAATGTCATTGATTTTACCAAAAAGGAAATTTGCAAGAAAAGAAAGACGACAGTGTTCCTTTAATCTAAAAATAATGTGTCTTTGAACGGATCTGATGTCCAGGAGTAATTTCATTGTGTAAAACTAGTATTTAAGCATTCCCAATGCAACAGCATCATCACCATTATGTGATTAGTGCTCTGTTGCGATTCACTCTCCGGTTTTTCTCGTTAGAGCGTGCACGTTTCTCTTATATGCAAGGAATTAATGAATTGTGAAATAAAGTAAAATGCTAATTCAGAGCATTTTTAAACATGCAATGTTCACATGGCATGCACATTAGGCTGCACATTAGTCTTATTCTGCTGCTGGTTTTGCATGTTGATGGATATTGTCACGCACTCATCCATACTGCAAGGGCTCACTTAAGAGACACAACTGGCACTGTGGTTTGTGAGAGAAGCTACTGGTCAAGCTTACATGCTTCAGAACGATGGTACAATCAAAGTCCTTATTTACAAAAGAAATAATTACAAAGTTAAAAAAAGCACAAAATAGTATAGGCAATGTGTGCAGAGAGAGACTGCTGATACATAAAAGAATAAAAATAAATAAAATAAGATACGATGAACTTTATTAATGCCACACTGGGGAAATTCCTGGCTGCTCAAAAAGTCAGTTACTGGCAGAAAAAGAAGTGAGTGATAAATACTAAATTTAGGGTAAAGATAAAAAATAGAATAAACAATAGGATATGAAATTGTAAACTAAGAACAATCTAACAGTGCCATCTGTGAAATACCCGCTAATATGGATAATCTGCACGCAGAAAGTTGGAGTGCAGATCCGTGTTTACTACCAGCAATTATCTGAATCAGCACACAGTCATTTGACTCGTGACTGGGGAATTAAATGGGTCAGTGCGAGAGTGTGTAGCCAACCATCCATCCATCCATCCTCTAAGTATCATTTTGCATAATTGTCACAAACAACTGTTTGATATTCAGTTTTGAATAAAAAGCCGATATCAACACCATACAACACCTGAACATGATTGGGCTTGCTTAAAGCAATTGCTTAAGGGTTAATGGTGATCACCTCGTGATCGAACGGTTGCCGGTTCGATCCCCTGCTCCCTCATGTCAAAGGTACCTGAGCGAGACCCTAACCCCAGATTGTTCTGACAAGCTAGTGAGCCTTGCATGGTTACCTCGGCTGTCAGTGAATGCATGAATGTGAGGCAAACATTGTAAAGCCCTTTGGATAAAAGTGCTATAGAAATGCAGTCGATAAACAGGGACCGCTGTGAATATACGACAGATACCAGATAGTTAGGATTGGCTATGGGCTGACAACAACAACGCCCGGGTTGCCTAAATTGCACAAAATCAGGTTCAGACCCCAACAACAAAAACCTGAGGATGACACACTTGAATAATGTCAATAAAATTCTTGAATCTTGAAACTCAGATCAGAGGCCAAATTCCTGTCCTAAGTCCTCAAAAATGACTGCAGCAGCAGCAGAGGGAGATAAGAGCATCTTTACGGTCAAACCACAATCTGGCATGATGAGGACAGCAAGGCTCTAGAACGGGTGGTAAAAACTGCCTAGAACAAGCCCTTTGCCACAAACTGCCACGGTACAGACGGGACGGCTTCTTAACACAAGCTGTCAGCCTCCTCCACTCCACCCTAGCCCAGCTTCCTCACACCAACACCAAAGTCATAATATGTCTGTTTTTGTTCCCATAAGGGTCTTTGCACTAATGAGCAGCCATCAGACAGTCTGCATGCTGTCATGCGTCGTGTCCATATATTATTCTTCTGCATATTTCCACATATACGTTCAACTTTCACAGTACGCTCTAAAACTACATTTTTTCCACGCTTTCTGTAATTTACTGTGCGACATCCTGATACTATTCTCGTATCAGATAACAGCTTGGTATCAAAGTTTCAACTCTCCTCCAAATTTGTACTATTTCTGCTCAAAAGACAGACAAATTAGACTGCTGCGATGCATACCTCCATACTGCCACTCGATACCAACAGGGCCAGTTTGCTGCTCATCGCAGCATTCAGCTTTAATCTACTAAAACACTACTTAGCATGAATTACGTTGTCGTGGTGGGAACAGTGGGAGTCATCACAAAGAGATTACTTTGCTTTTCATGCAGATGGCCTTCTAGCAGGATTGTGTGTTTGAGGGAAGCTTATTAAATCTGCCAGAACAGGCGAGCGTGAAGGCAGGAGAACACACTTTTTGAATGGCTGTTCTGACAACATAATTTGCATTCTGTAATTAACTGTCTCTCTTGCCACCTACCACCCCAAAAATACACAGACAACTGCACTAGAGGCATGCGCGCACCGACACACACGCGCGCGCACACACGGACTGCGATGGGGTCACTGGCTAACAATTCTGCTCCTGCGAATTAGCCCTGTGTTGCTGTGGTAACAGGTTTTTATCAAAGACCAACGCACTGAGTGAGGTGGGAGCAAAGCTGACGTCTTGTGGAGTTGAATGACGTTAGTTTGTGTGTCTGTGTGTGAATGTGATAGAGGGTAAAAGATATGAAGTTGAGTGATGGAGAGAGAGAAGAAAGCCTGATTTTAGAGAGGAAACTGTGACAGTAGAAAGTTTATATTTAAACTCCCTCTTGAGTGATAAGACTGGTATCATATCACCCACAGGGTTAGATTTCCCAGCATTATCCTTCTATTAATAACTCACTCCGGCTCGGATGCACCTCTAAAGTGGAGGTGTCTTTTTGTTTTAAAGAGGATCATGGCTGCAGAAAACACATCCTGATGTGAATTTGGACCTGCTGTATTGATGAGATGACTGTATTATTTTCAAGTACAGTACATTTTTTAAAACTAATCTATTAATAGCTTCACCTCAGAGAAATATCAAGTATTGTAAAAGGCTACTTGTGTGTGTGTTTCCTTGTGCATAACTCAGGAACCTCTGAATTGCTTGACATTTTTAACTTAGACGGGATGTCCTTGTTTTGGTCCTCCTCTGGATATGAATCTTCATTCACACTCTGTTTTCCACATTTTGCCATCAATTTTACCTGTTGGTCACAGGTGTGTGCAACAGCCAGCTGGATGCAAGAAAACTGAAGAGCTTTTGTTGTGTTTTATTCAGGAAAACTGAAAAGTTGTTGCTGTGTTTAGTGAGGAAAGCTCAAAAGCTGCTCATGTGTAACACCACCGAGCACAAATAAAACTTTGGCGGGCAACATGGCCCTCAGGACATGTCTGTTTGCCTCTCTGTAGCTCCAAGGAAAAGACGATTGTTGCACCAGCCCTGTTCCCTATACTTCCCTGTGCTGCTTGTAACTTCCAGTCTTGGCCTGGGGAACAGTATAGACACAAAGACACAGTGTTCACAGCCAGAGCAGCGGACGTTTTGTGTGTGTTTGTGTGTACGTACTTGCACGCGGAGTACTCTTTTGTCCATCGATCCACCCGGTCACAGAAAGGAGCTGTGCTGTATTGAACGTGAAATGAAAACTGGGCCAGTAGGCTATTAAACAGCAGCCAGAGGAGTGTCTCTGTGTAATGGCTATTGAACAGGCTGCTCAAAAGGAGAGGTAATCAAAGCTGAGCATAATTACAGACTTTGCTTCTCCAAAGTCAGCCATTGTGCCCTGTGCTCAACATCTAATGACAGGTAAAGGATCAACCCAAGCTGGAGGTGAAAAGTGCTGGCCTAAGGATGCAATTATGTACCAATTGCTAGGCGGTGTTTACAATTTAGCCCCACGGTGACGGTGAGAATGATAAAGGCAGGCAGGGGGAAAAAATAAAAAATAACCAATAAGACTTGCTGCATCAGACAAGCAAAAAGAGAAAGCAGCATGAGGACGTGATGAAATGGGATCAGAAACGATGGTGATTTCTCCCAAAGAGAGCCATCGGTGATTCTCTATCTTTGGTGAGTAATTGAGCAATTATTTTAGCAGTCGTTTCAGCGCTTTGCTCAGAATATTTTGTTTTAGCTCACAGCTGAGAAAAAAACCCCAACAACAAACATTTTGACTATTGTTTTTCTGTATCTGTAACTGTGTCAATTTTTAAAAAATGGTCTTTTATGAAGCTGTTCATGGCTTTGCAGTTAGTTATGTATCAAAAATGCTCTCAAGGTACAAAGCAGCCGTGTTCTATCAGGCTACATCTACACTAAAGTGGATAAATCTGAAGACATGTTTCTAGAGCCAAAATGTTTTCCGTCCGTCCACACCAAAACGGCAAAAAAAGCCTAAATGTCTCTAATAGTCATGCGCAGTAAACCTGAGGCAGGAGGGGAACAGGTCGACGTCATTCATGCCTCACATGTTTCTGAGTTGAAGATAAAGTGTGTCTCTCTCAAACAGGAATACAGTGTTGGCTATTACACAAAACCACGTTATCTGCCATGTTGTCTGTTTTGGTGAAATGAAGGATGGTGTGAGTCAGCATTTTGAAATCACTCCATTTTCTAACACAGCATTTCTGAAAAGATCTCTTTGTGGGGGATGAAAACGCTGTTTTAATGTGGACAGAAGGACAAAACAGAGAGAAAAATGTGCGTTTTCAGATTTTTCCAGCACGGATGTAGTTTCAGAATATAAAATCTGTGGTGTGGCGGGATGATTTCCACTCAGCTGCAAATGTTCTCTTGAGTCATAATCACAAAAAGCCGGTAATTTGACTCAGCCTACTGGTGTGTGACTTACTTTGGACTTGACTCTTTTGACTCTAAAATCTCTCTAAGGGAGTCTAAGGGAGGCTTCAGAATACAATCTTTATATTATTTTATATGTCTTAAACTGTTCACCCAATATATAAATCATGTACCAAGCAAGTCAATCACCGTGTTTGACTCATTAACCCTTCAATTAAAAGTGACAACAATATCACTGTGAAAATCATTTCTACTGCACATCCACATCATTATGAGATCACCATGAATAAAGTGATTCCAGTGATGAGTTGGACTCATTTCTCAATAAGCCACTTCAAACCATTTAATCTTGGCCTTGTCATGGGACAGACTGATTGAATGATTTATTCACCATTTTGACCATCAACCCACCATTAGTCAGTGGGACAGAAAATTGTGACTTAACTACAAAAATACATACAAATACAAAACCATGGTTAATGCTTTGCTAGACTGTCCAAGTAATAAACAATTCCTGCCCATTAGGAATGTAATTAAACATTAATTCATCAGACATGAACACAATGCTGTCTTTTGTATTTATTTGTCCATAAATGTAATCCTGGTCGTAGCATATATTTGAATCCTACTGATCTATGTCACTGGCAGGATTTGGATTAAATTGCATCTGTTGATAGTCACATGAAACATGTGCCTGATTGATTCATTTTTTTTTTTTTTTGCTTAATTATCTCGTTTTCATGTGTAATATGCTGTGACCATGAGATAAAAACAACAAAACAGATAAGCTTTGTTATATACATGAATCACATTTCTTTTGTTTTTTAAATCGGGAAATCAAGATAATATCAATGCAACTGTATATTATTTGTTTTTATCTTTTTTTATATGATTTAAATTTTATATTATATTACCTGGATTTTTCTTTTTACAATAGTAGATTTCTAAATAACAATGATAATAATAATAATAATAAATTTTTACGTTATCAATTTTTTCAAATGGATCATTTCTATTAACACAGGATCTTACCTTGGGCAGCACGGTGACTCAGTGGGTAGCACTCACAGCAAGAAGGTTGTGGGTTTGAGTCCACCGCACCACCACCGTCCGACCACCACACCTTTTTGTGTGGAGATTGCGTGTTCTCCCCGTGTCTGTGTGGGCATCCTCCGGGCACTTCAGTTTGCCTCACCCACAAAAACACGAGTGTCAGGCTCATCACTCCTGCCATTGCCTTTGACCTAGGTACTAGGCGGAAGATCTGGATTTGGTCCCTGGACTCTAGTATGTGTGTGTTTGTGTGTGCATGTGGGTGCTGCCCACTGCTCCTCATGCTTTGGTTGGTTAAATGCAGAGAAATAATCTCCCTACGTGGATCAATAAAGTACAGCTCTTTTTTGCTGTCTTCTCTCTACCTCTCTTCTTCCCACACTGCTGGCTCAAACTTTATAATTTAGACAAGCTTATTATGTATTCCGCACACTGTCACGAAAACACACTCCGTTCGTGTGTTAATTTCCCATGCATTAATAATTCCCAAAAAGTTAATTTCTGCCATCATCACCAAAATGGATTGACAGCTGCTTTGTTTGACATTTATGAGCTGTTAAGGAGGACCGGCTGTCACCAAGCACTGATCTAGTTGGGGATTGATTTGAGTGGAAAATTAGAAATGTCGTGGTTAGAAAGCCATTCAGCCGGACTCTTGGGAATTATGTTCCAATGTACAGTTCTGCATATGTGATTTATGCTCAATGACTTCAGTGCCAAAACAGGAGGAGGCAGAAAACTGCAGAAACATGCAATATACACAAGTAAATAACTTCATAATAGTAACAAATTCATAAAGCAAAAAAAAAAGACTGTGCAGAATTAGATATTATTAGGATCACCTGTGAAAAGCACTCAAAAGACACACATCAACAGTGATAACTACCGGGCAATAAGTCAGGCACATTTCAAACCATAACAGGAAGAGATAATGACAATACACATGGATCATGATGGTATGTTTAATCTGACGACAAGACAGTTTATATGATGGAAAATCTATTTATTCATGCATGTAAATGTCATCACCAATTGCAGACCACGTCTTTCTGATTAAATTTGTGTATATGTGGCTTAATGATAGTGAGGACAAAGTGCAGATGAATCTACATACTGTATATATCAGCCTTTAGGGCCTTCACTGAGAAATCTTGGTCATCCAAGATTAACTAAGTAACAGACACACACAAATTGCTCTCAGTCTTGAGCCTTGTCCCTCCCTCCAAGTGCGAGTTGTGGTGGAGCCTTCGGTCACGGTGGGGGCGGGGCTCCTGGCTGTGGCTGAGCAGGCTGAGCAGGCTGAGCAGGCTGAGCGCTAGTTGTCTCTCTGAATTAGGATCGATTTTTCACTCATCTGATAGAGAGTGGTATCATTTTGAACAGCTTGTTTGCGCAGGTTTCCTCCCCTGCTGCCCGCTCTCCCAAGGTGTTGATCTCTGGCGTCGCCTCATTTATTTCTAAGGAAGCACCGGCACAAGAACTCAAGCAGTTTGGGAAGATCGCAAGCACTAAAGCTGCAAAAATGAGCACTAGAACGTGTACATTCACTAAGGAGATACGTGCTTATGATTTTAAGTCAATCCCAAACACTGTACGTGGTTTACCCTTCCTCAGGTATGACGTGGTGCTTTAACTGTGGGGATTCCGGCTGTCTCTGCAGACCGGGCAGCCTGCTGCAGGGGAGACAACCGGCAATCAAGCCACTGCCTCAAGGGCCGGGCCTCCTGTTGCGGCACGGTTTGGTCCCTGTGGGGGAAAGTCGCGATGCACCTGCTCCTCTGGTTCAGCCTGCTGCAGAGCAAGAGACAGGCAGATCTGTCAGCAGCGGTCCTGCAGCGCACAGCAGGGCTGAAGCCGTGGATCCACGGACGGCAGAGGAAAGCGTTCCCGCTGTGGAGGCACAGGTTAGCAAGCAGAGGGAGACCATCAAGCCTGCCGGGGGAAGTTTAGGTGATGAAATGCAATACAAAACTGTTTCCACGTCAATCACAGACTTGTAAATGACTCGTTCCTGGAAAATGACGGAAGGTGTGATGAGCCTCCTCTGCTGAAGGAGAAATACATACCCCTCGTTTATTATCTGATACCATTCAAATTTGACTTATTATATTAGATTTGGTTTTCAATGACTTGACTCTGTTTGATCAGTTTTACAGTTTTGGGGTACTGACCACTAGGAATCAATCAATTTGGCAGTGGACACACACACTGTATTAGACCAAGGCTGAATTCTCCTTTGAAATATACAAATTGTGAGAGTTCTGGCAGAGATGGAGACAGGAAAAGAGCGGGTCTGAATTGTTGAACCTCTGGTGGGACATGGACAAGGCACAGATCAGGCTTCTTTGCTAACATTACTCTGCTCTCGCCTCTGCAGAGCAAAGAAGGACCCTCGCTGACCAGGAGAGAAATATCAGCATCGTGGAGGAATGCCTTGTGGTGGGAGGCAGTGCCGAGTAAAAAAAGGCATCGTATGTCAATATATCAAGGCAGGAGAACTCCCACTGAGTGGACAAAAGCTGTTCTAACCCTGCTGCCATAAAAAGGAGACTTAAAGCTGGAGTTGGCAGTGTTGGAGTAACCAGGGAATAAGCAAGAATTTGAAAGTATACAACGCAAAAAATCTCCCCCGCTCGCTTTAGGCCTCCCTCTAAAGCCATGCCCCCATAACATACGAACATGCACTACCCGACTACTGCTGGAAGACGAGTCCAGAGAGTCGTGGGGAGAGGAGCGTAGCGCATCGTTTTTAATCACAGCTGTATTCAACATGTCTCATTTAGATGGCGGTCTATAAGGGGAAAAATTACGAAGCCAAATGATCCGAGATTATAACATTGCAAATTTTTGAGAAAAAACCCTCAGAAAAATAGTATCATTTATACCCACAATCACCAATGAAAGCATACGCCTACTACTAAAAGCAAGCGCACACAGATCAGGCAATCGCACATGTATAACTTCTCACACACACTTTGATCACGCATTCACACAGTGTGTGGGTGCTTTTAGTGTGCCCATACTTTCTGTGCATTTTTTCTCTATGTGTATTAAATGTGTATTTTTGTTTGGTGAATTTTATGCTATTATGTTACACATTTCTCTATAAAGGGAGAGTGGGATGAGGAGAGAGGAAGTTGTGATGTGCACTTACATTGATTGTTATCACAATGTTAAGATTTCTGCAAATATAACAAACTATGGTTGTGCGACACATTAGCGGGCCTGCCTTTAATGATTCGAACCTGAGGCCTGTAGCTTTATTAGCAATGGATTATAAACTAGTGGCAAAACTCCTGACAAACACTTTAAAGCACTGTGTGTGATCCAACATTCACGAGGATAAGTCCTACTGTGTTCCTAGAAGCTCCATTATAGACCATCTGTTTCTCATGCGTGATGTTTTTGGTGTTGGTCACAACAGGATTTCAGGACAAGATTTTTATGCAATTTCTACAGCTATTTATCACTGCATTCATTATTTAAATAGTGTTTGGACTGCTGTCTAACTTCTATTATTTGTTTATCTTTATAACACTTATTTCGATTGAGTGTTCACAATAGTAGAACAAGGTGTGTAGATTAAAAAAAAAGAAAACCTTACCATTTTTATGATTAATCTAATTAATTCTATGGGTGAAACCATTTTTATTTAGTGTTATGTCCACAACAATAACAGAATGACAACGGGTTTGTTTTTGCCCTTCTCTGGAGACAGAATAAGGCTGACATTGAAACCATTCCCATATGCATAAATTTGAATAATAGGGAAACTTTGGAGTAGTTGTTGCCAGATATGAGGATGTTAGTTGCCACCAAAACATTGTTCAAGTGAAAATGTTAAAAAAGTCAAGTAAAAAGAAAGCTAGTGTGTATCTTCAACAGTCACTCATTTTCGTAAGACCATGCATTACTGACCTGTCCCATTAAAACTAATTAAAACCTTCACAGGCAAGGAACTGATTAATTTCTCTCTCTGTCTCTCTCCATGCCTCATTCACTTCTTAATACTGTTGCACATTGTTAGCAGTATCACTTCAATGTTTTCATTATGAGCAGCTGTTCATTTTGATGTATGCTATTTTAGGCTACATTTGCAAAAATAAGCAGAGCCAAAAAAGACACTTCTGCTGTCAATCTTCTGCTTCGGTGTCAATGTGGTACTGTGATTGATTGACCAAAAACAAAGGTCATCTCAGGGAACCTCATTGGTGCCCGAATAATCACCTTCTCTCTATGATCTGCTGCTTTTATGTCATTGTGACAGTGTTGAGTGTTTCAGAAAGTGTGGCACATGTTGCAGCAATCGAGGTGCAAACTGGACACAGGTGCGCCCAATTGTCACACCTGTAGTCAATTTTACCAATCAGGCAGTCCCGCTGGATGCATGCTGAAGGTCCTGTGTGGTCCTGCGTTGCAACAATGAGCACATTTAAGATATTGGTGTGCATCCTTGCTTTGTGATATCTCTGTAGCTGCAGTGACAAAAATCTTATAATGGTCATCTCTCTTAAATTTATTTCTGTTTATGTTGGTTTAATGATTATTATTTTTGTTCATCTATTTCTTTTTATTTTAAATTACACATATTCAAATGAATGAATTTATACTGAAATTGTTTCCACAGACACCAAATACTTTGGGATGTATTTTGAGGAAATCTGTATAAAATGATACCGACACATCCAGAATAAAGGGAATTTAAAGGGGAATGCCAACCATAAACATTAAGAGTCACTGTAAAATGGAAATTAAATTTCTTTACTTTTTTATCAGAACTTTTCTAAAATTATGAGTTTTTAAGCATTTTCTACATCTGAGTTCTTTAAATGGGCTGAAAAAAGGACTGCAAAACCCCCCTGTGAATAAGGGGTTAATAAAATTTCCTTGAACATCACAGTGGAGGGCTGTCTCAGGTAAGAAAGGTCACATAAAGTAACAACTGTAAAACCATGATCAATCATCAAAAACATAATCATATTAATTGGAACAAGTCATATGGAAAAATACAATAAGGACAACAATGTAAACAACTTAAAACTTATCATCACAGTGCTTTGCACAGTCTGTCAGCTCCGTTTACTGTTCTTCCTCTCTGTTCAAGTGGGAGGCAGTCATGGTCGCGGTGATGGACTCTTTCTAGGTGGGGGCAGTAACTAGCCCCCTTCCTGTCCTATCAGTCTGGTTATCACCCTTATTAAGTTGTCTTCATCCTCCATTATTCTTTCTTTTTATTGAACCGTTAATCTTTTAAACCTATCTTAAAATAAATAACTAAAAACACTGAACTGGATCTGCTTGAGTTCAGGTACTCAAT